>ARYC01001309.1:0-21332 GCA_000711775.1 Oxytricha trifallax | reverse complement strand
AGAAATCAAAACCCCAAAACCCCTTAGTGAGGTTTATAAGTGCTTTGATTTGTAGCGTATTGTTGGGGTCTTATTGGGGTTAGTAGAGAAATTAGGCCAATTTGCAATATGAGAAATAGAAATTAGCAAAATTTAGGGTCTATATATGATGAGAAAAAATATTTAGATTTACTGCTTAAGCTTAGGTATGGTACGAGTATTAATATAGATTAAGTCAAACCAGTACTGAATTATGCAGCTATTGCAAAGTTCTTACACAAGAGTGCCTCTACTGTTAGGTATCACTGCATTTTAGCTGTTTAGCATTTTAATTCAGGCACTTGAAAGCATCCTGCAAGAAAATAAAAGTTCTCACAGCACCATATTGACTACCTCTGCGACTCGAAGACTTTGAAGTATTGGGCACACTTTCCATTAGACTAGCGAGCTGTGATATTTCATCGAAAGTTTCCTGACATGCGTATCTCTCTTTAGACTATAGCCAATATTTATAGAAGATATGGTATTACTTTCAAGACTGTCAACAGAGTGAAGAGAGTGATTGATTTTACAGTGCCATTTTATAGTAATAATTTAAACTATATATATGATTAAATGCAGAGGGCTGTTACTAATAACATCAAGTTCATACACGCTGATGAAGGTGTATTCACCTTCAACACTTTTATTAATAAGTCTTGGTATAAGAAGTATGATAATATAGAAGTTTATGACTAAAAAGTGAAGGGAGTCACCCATGCAATATTAGCTGGTATAAGTGAAGATTCAGGCTTAGAGAGTTATGTTATTCACCCTCGCTCTATTAAGCGAAAGTAGTATATAGAGTTCCTACATAAACTCAGAGAGAAGTATAGTAACCAAGAAATCATCCTGTTTGTTGATAACCTTTCAGTTCATAAGACTAAGGAGTCTAAGAAAGCTTATGAAGAGTTAAACATAACTCCTGTCTACAACGTTCCTTATAGCCCCTAATTTAATGGAATTGAATTCTACTGAGCTAAATCAAGACTCACTACAAGAAGCTGCTGCTGTATCATCTTATGCATGACTTGCCCATCGATACAGTTGACTTAATTCAAAGCAGTTGTAAGAGAGTGAGCATAGATAAGACAACAATTTGTGCGAGAGAGGGAAGAATGAATGTTTATAAATAAGTTTTAGATTTAAACGAATGAATATATTCACATATTAAATTAACCCAGAAAGGCATTTGGCTTCTCTTTCTTCTCCTCTTCTTATGGCTTGCCTGGGCCCATGTTTCTTCTCTTAGTGCCAGCTCCTGCATCTATGTTCATTTCATCTGGCTTTTAAACATCTTTATAAAGTCTCTTACTCACTTCATGAATGGTCTATGAATTTCTCTCCCTGTGAACCTTTGCATGTTCTTTCATTAAAAATATACCAGTTCCAGGTTTCCCTAAAGAGTTATAAATCAAAGCTTACGAGAGAGGAAGGGATGCTTCTTAAGCTCTGCGAGCCAGGTCTCGCTTATAAGTATGCCTTGCTTCTTTTAATATTCTGGTGAAATTGAATAGCATTTCTTGTGAGCTTCTTCAATGATTTCTCTGAGGTATCTCTCTCTTAAAGTGCCAAGGACACCAAAGAAGAAGCTCCTTTCTGGAAGCTTGTTAGAGAGTTGTTTCTTAGTAGGAGGATAAACTACCAACTCTTCATCTTTCATCGCATCATCGTAAAGATTAGTCACTTAAATCTCTGGGTAGTTAGGTATACCTATCAACTTTATTTCATTGTTTTTGAAGGCTTTCTTCTAATCGCAGAGTATAGCTTTTAAGAATGAAATTTTGGTACCTTTAATCGTTGGAAGGAATAAACTCACTATAGTATATGATTAAGTATATGTCACATGCTTACCATGCTGATTGAGGTATCGATAGATATCTTCCTTTAATCTAAATCTTGAGATCATTTCTTAAGCTTCAACCCTCTTCATTGTAGAACTTATAGATTCCATCTTTGCTCTGTCTCTTGTTATTGAATTTCAAATTTTAATATATATTGTTCTGGATCCTACTGTTAAAAATCTTAGTATTAAATATGGGCATCTTATAGGAGGTCAACTTGGTAAGGATACGTGGAGAAAGCTGGCAGAAGCTGTATCAAACTTTAGAGATGGAGCTCATTATTATCAATTTAGTTCCATTAAATTAGTACTAAATTTGTTTAAACTTAATTAGTACCGGTACTAAATTCGTTTAAATTTAATTGGTACCAATATAATAGTACCAAAACTTAATTAGTACCAAGTTTTAAACTAATGAGGTTTTAATGGAAAAGTTCCAAAATGGTTCAAAACCTAATTGGTACCAGTACCAACTCAATTTTATACTTGGTTGGTACCTAAATCGAAATTAAGTATGAAATTAGAAAAATTATATTTATAAACTAAGCATAAATATGATCTCTAACACCTTATATTCAACCATAATTGTTGTCGTATCAACTCCTATCCAGAGTGACTATAGCCAGAATAGTTATTAGAGCTTTATAATAGAAATTTAAATTTGAATTTAAACATGGCGTCCAACTTAAATCGTAAGGCAGTTTCTCTTGGAACAGGTCAATCATTACTCAACTTTGGCTCCTCCAAGAAACCAGTAATTTATATTGAAAAGGAGGTTGAGCTAAGAGCTCTAGAGTTTGAAGCTGATGTCTTTAAAATATAAGTTTAAAACAAGAAGTAGAGTGCAGAGATAGGAGTTTAAATATAAGTTGAATTGGTTGAGGAAGATAAGGAACAGCAACCAATTGAAAAAATTAAAACATTTTAATGTGAAGACTGCTAAAATTTCTTCTCAACTGAGTCGAGCTTGAAGAGGCACATTAAAGAAGTACATTCTTGCAAAGCCAAGATTTATTTTAAACATGACAAAGTGGATGGAAGGTACCAATGCACAACATGCATGAAGTCTTATACTCACTCAGCCAAAGTAAAGAGGCATATGCAAAAGCACCACTTAAGTGAATTCCTAATTAAAGATAAAGAAACTTAAAAGCTTATACCTGCTAAAGAAAAAATAACTCTCTTGAGTCATAAAGAGAACAGGAGGAAAGGCTCAAGAGGCAGAAGCGTTTTTAATCAATGAATTAGCCAGTAAATGGTACTCTTGTAGCATGTCTTTAAGAGAGAGCTATGTATATACCTGCATTGAATGCAATTGATATTGAAAGCTGTATTGAAATTACTTGCATTTTGATTTGTCAAACAAGGCTAAGCTGATAGTGGTTGATGAGTATGCTTACAAAGTATATCCTTTCAAGTATCTCATTAAAAATGAGCAGTATCAAAATGAATTTGCAAATGAATACATAATACTGAGGGAGGCTTAGAAAAAATAGTTAAGAACTTGCTTAGACTTGATGGAGTTATTCTTGGGCATGGCTTTGTTGCATTATGACTGAAAAAGTTTGAAATGACTTTAAGAGAGTATCTCTATCATAATAGATACCCAGATGATTTAAATGAGATACTGTCAGAAATGATTAAGGGTGTTTAAGAGCTCCATGAACTTGGGTATGTACATTGAGATTTGAAGCCTGAAAATGTTATGTTAAATCTCTGTTCTTTAGAAATTGTAGTCATTGATTTCAATAGAGCAATAAGATAAGAAATTGTGACTTTGGCTAAGGTGCTTGGCACTCCAGGATACTTTCCAATCAGGGAGAAGTGGACTAATGGCTCTGTTTAATGGGATGTATGGGCAGTTGCTGCCATAATCTTAGAGTGCGATATGGAAAATATGTCTTACTTTGGAACAAAGCACGAAAAATAATCAATAGGTTTGGCTTCTAAACATATACAACAGGAAGATGTCTGCAATGAAATTAAGAAGCTTGTAGATATGATAATCGTGAGAGCTCCAGCTTATCCAAGATAATCGCTAGAAGACATACATGAAGCACTCAAGAGAGCTAGATTCAAGAGGTACCACAAAGATAAGCAGATAAAATTTGTTTGAATTAAATACAATAATACTCATTAAATATTCATTAAATTCACAAAAAACCTGCATTTTCTCTACTAACCCCAATAAGACCCCAACAATACACTACAAATCAAAGCACTTATAAACCTCACTAAGGGGTTTTGGGGTTTTGATTACAATTACCAAAAAGATTAATGGAATTCTGAAACAATTCATTAAATATATCTAATAAGTAGTATAGTCCAATTAAATATTGAGTATTAATATTTAATGCTAATATTTATAGGAATTGATCTATAGTATTTTCGAATAAACATTTATCAAAATAGGAGGATAGATGTTTGCCTGTGGATTTGAATTGTATGTTGAATTAACAAATACTCTCACGATGCTTGAGTAATCTGATCCAAATTAATAAATTATCATTTAAGATTATTTACAAAATCTTAGTTAATTAAATTATTAAATAATTGTAGTACTTTTATAATGGGAATATAATCATTGATCCTTTATTTATAGATAATTTAAAAATCATACAAATCCATTTCTTGTAAAACCTTGACTTTTTAATAGCTTAATTAGAACTTTTATTAGATTTCTTCAATGGTTTCTTAATTAATTCAATGTCTTAGGTTATCATTAATATTTTAAAAACAAATAAATATCTATCATTATTGACTTTCTGACTGGTGACCCATAAACACCGCTTAAATCTACTTGTGAGGGTAGTTTGGTGTTGATGGTAAGAGCCTTTTTCTTTTTCTCTAATTCAGAAATTATCATATTTATCTCAACTATGTCTTTTATATTCTAACTTGAATCAAGTAATTATTCAAGTTTATTGTTTGTTTTTTAAATACATACAATAATTATAATAAAAGATAATAAATTTATGGCTTAATAACAAATTCTCATAAAACCATTGAAATTATTGTTTTAAATTTGAAAAATACCCTAAAATTAAAATTATCCACTAATTAGATCATTAACTTGAGTAAAATCAATAATAAACTATAATTTTAAGATATAATATAAAAAATATTAGAGAATTTTGTTTGTATTGCAACAAATACCTTAAAATTGGAGATTTATAACAGCTGCATACTAAGCATTATACGATTTCATTCAAATCATTTATTATATTGTATTTCTAACTAACACTCATAATTTATATTTATAGTAAAACTTGAATCTAATTATGAATTTCTATGAAACAGAACTTTGTTAAGTCTAGTCTAACTATTGCTTTTCGTAGTTTTTAAGTCCTCCTTTCCCTACTTAAATGAATTACTATTACTTTCGTCTTCAACTTACTTCCCAAACATTTAATATGCTCTCTCCCTATTAATATATGACCTCGTGCTTCTCTTTTGACTTCTCTAAATTTAATCAAATTCTTCATCTTTTTACTATTTTTCTTGTAATTATTGAGATGAGTAAAGCCGAAGAGCTGCTTAATTTTCGGGATTATTCTTTGCATTTTCCTGATGTAGATTAAATTCTGCTTGTTGATTGGTTTTCTCAGTTTATTTTTAGATTTATTCGAAAATATTGAAGATTTTATCTGGGTTGAGATAAAGCTGTAATCTCATTGAAAATAAAAATAAATATAATAATTTTTATACCATGTAAAATACAAATAAATCTCTGAATATTATGCTTATTCAAAATTAACTTCCCACTCTTATATAAATCCTCAAGCTCTTACATTACTTTAAGTGCGTCCTCATAGTAAATTGAATGTTCCTTTGAGATTACATAGTCTTCAGACTCTTTCTTAAGTTTTTGAGTGTTTAAGCACAAGAAACATGTTAAAATTATACTTTATTTTATATAAGAAAGCACTAAATTAATCATTTATAGTTTAGGTAAACTTAAGTGCAGGTTGTTCTGATTTTAGCACGCATTTATTCAAACATTTTCACAATCCAATAGGCGAAGAAGATAAAGTTTGAAGCCAATATCAAAGCAAAGAATAAGTTTCTTATTACATCTGGTAGTGCTACTGCTCCCTTGGCATAATCAGGGTTCTAATCAATAAATAAAAATTTAATCAAAAAATTTAAATGTTAAATTTGTACTATGTAATCAAAAGTAAAATATTTAATTTGTTAACATCAAGTTTAGGATAAATTTGAATATTTTTATATATATCAATTGCTTAAAAATTCAATAATTTTTAATTTTTGGTTTTCGTTTATTTTGCTTTAGAAAATTGCAAAGATAATGAGTTTAAAACTAATTTAACTTATATAACTTATAAAATAATGTTTAACCCAGCCAAATTAACTCGTACTCTATTATTTTAGATTAAATTTAATCTCCTATAAAAGCATAGTAGTCAACCTAAAACTTTATATTTATTATAGTATAAAATCAATCCAAGATTTAGGTCTATCAAGCACAAAGAACATTCCACAATATATAGTAAGCATAGATGTCACTATGGACATGGTCTCTAGATTATTCAGTTCGTGAGTGCTGTATGGCTATTTCTGCAAATTAATCATCAAGAAACTAAAACGTATTAAATGAAAAGGTAGATACTTACATAATCAAAATAGCAAAGACAGCTAAAGCCTAAGCTATCACTCCAAAGGAACTTCAAAAATGTTATACTAAACATTCTTTACTATTTATAAATAATATACAATATCATACTTATGAAGACTGAAACAAAAAGAATTGAAATTTTTCTGTACATATTTACTATCTCCCAATAGTAAAACTACTTTGTTAAAATATTAATGACAATTTTTTATAATAAAATAATTAGGTATTTATATAGTATATAAGGGATAGATTTTTTATTCATCATAAATATATAATGATAAAAAGGTAAATTGAGGCTAAATGATTTTTTCCCTAAAAATACTTATTCTTTATATGGAAATATCTAGGTTTTAGGAAGGTGGCAAACAATCCTGATAATTAAAGAAAGTGATAATGTCTTTTGATTAATATACCTATTTTTCTATAACGTTAACTCAAATAGGGTTTTAAAAGCTTTGCTTAAATCCTCTATATAAAAATCCATATCTCTATCTGATCTCAAATGTATCGAGCGCTTTTTTAAGTTTAAGTATTAAAATATTATCTTAATTAACTTTAAATATTAAATAATTATTTGTACTTTTCTTCTGTAGAATAAAATGACAAAAGCTGCAAGAGGAATCCCTAAACCCCAAACTATGATGCTTGGAATTGCAAAGTAGAAACTATAGTACTTATGCTGATCTGACCAACACTCAATCTCCAAATCATTTCTTATTCTCATCTCCCCATCTATATCTTTGCATTTGAAGTTATAGAACATGTAAATTAAATTCAATTTATTTCATGAGATATTTTATCTGTCATTTCTATAGAATATTATATAATGGTTATTATTTTAGTTTACAATATGACTGATGGGTGAATGAGAAAGAGGACTATAACTATACTAGAAACTGATCTATTAAGAATGTCAATTTTCTTCCCTTAGAGAGCTAAAAGATTTATTAAATAAAAAAACCTTAGTATCTAACATAATTTACTAAGTTTATCTTGATTATATACCATGTTATCACACATATGACACTCATAGCTAATGGTAAAAATGCAATCAATACTATTGATAATATAAGAAGAAATCTAAATTATTTTGATGTTAATAGAATTAATTTCATCAATAATTTGACAAAGAATACTCTATTATCTGTAACAGTTCCATCCTCATTATTCTTTCTATCAAGGAAGCAGTCAATTATTATAAAATAATTAATTCTCTTTAAAAAATAAATGTATGATATAAAGAATGAAATTAGTGAATATTTGTTGTTCTAGTATAAATAATATTAATTTTTAAGTATTTTAGTAAAGGCTGATTATTTGAGTTGAAACAGTTGCAGCTTGTCTTGTTTAAGTAAAGAAGTCAACCAACTGTTAAGACCTATATTTAATATTATTTTGACTAAATCATTAAAATATACAATTATATTATTTTGACCACTCAAATTCAAAACTAGATGCCATCATAAGCAACTAGAAATGATTCATCAAAATCTTTTAGAATATGTTAGCTATATTTGTTTTATCATGTGCACTCATTAAAGTTGAGCGGATCATTAAAATAAGCAGTAACAACACTCCAAGAAGTGTGAAAAACAATCTGGTTTATATATTAAATAATTTTTATAAAGTTATTGCAATCTGACTACATTAAGTTCATTTGCAGGACATTTTTAGCATTAGAATATAAAATATGAAAAATTAAGCGAAAGAGATAGTTTCCAAACTTAGATATATAAAAAAGATATAGAATTCTCCTGCTCTAGAGAAATCATTCTAGCAATCAGCGCATAAAATACCTTAATATCCTTCATAGCAATCTCCTTTTGGATTAAAGTTTGGAGATAGCATACCTAGACAAGCAGGTTGATATATATTACTACTCATATTTATTAAAATTTAAACCTATATATAACTATTTTGATAGAGACACTAGATGATTGTATCTGTGTAGTAGCTCTTCCTCCAGAATCCAGGCTTAGGTCCTATAAATGCTCCACCGTGACAAAAAGCTTTTTGATCTGGGCACTCGTCACAAATACTTGGTTCACTCATATTTTTCAAAGAGTAGCCTGGATTGCACTCTGTACATTTCCCTGCTTGTGTAAATTACTCACCCATAGAACATTTTCTCAATGCTATCTTCAGTCTGTAGTTCAAGTCAGTTTTATCTTAATAATAATTTGTATCATCATTTAATAATTAAAACACATTAAATACTCTATTAGTTTTGTTGAGTTGATTCATCAGGTTGATATTCGATTCTTTCTTAAGGTTAATTCCATCATTTAATATAACGATACTTTGATTGTATCCTGGAGTTGAGTAGAACATCACATTTTCAAGTTTCACGACTCCAGCTTAAGCATTAAACAGAATATTAGATTAATTAATTTATTTGTAGACAATTATCTATTGTGAATTGAAGGTATTAGTTCCTTCTACTATAGGAGGATAGAAATATGAGGATATTCAATAAATTCAAGTAAAAATGATCTAATGTTGAATAATCTGATCCAATTATTTAACCATATTTATCAACAATTGCCAGGTATGTGGTGTTTATAGACCCACCACTTCTAAATTGACTTAAAATTGTTTCAAGTTAGTCTATTTAGCTTTACTAGTAATTATTTACATCTCCTAGATTTCTCACTTTATCAAAAATAATAAATCTTAAATATATAGTAAAATTATTGTATAATTTCAATTAATCTAAATTTATTTAGATATTTTTATTTATCTTAAGATTGTTATTGCAGTTACCTTCTCATTCTTTGCAAATCATCATGAGTTATCACTCCTTACTAAATGAGTTGGTTATTATAAACAGATTCATTAATAACTGCCAATCTCTGTGGAAAGCTTGCTACGTTATCTCCGTATTAACCAGCTGAGTTATTTGTAAACATTAGAGATTCAAATTTACAATTAAGATATTTAATTAACTAAAATATATTAATTATGATTGTCCTAATATAGTATTAAATTCAATAATTAAAAATATTAAAAAAATACAAGGAGTTCACTTACATATTCAAATAGATTAATTTAAAAATAAAATATCCTAGTTATTTATATCTTTAAGTGAATTAATCTGATTTGAAAAATACATATTATAATTATCTATAATTTTTCACAATATATTAAGCAAAGTTATATGCTCACTACAAAAGCACTTTCGAGAATATAATAAGAGAATGCATTTAAATTATTCTACTTATTTCAATAAATTATTATTTCCAAAGTTAATTGTAAAACTATTATCATAATATTTTGATTCTGCTTATAAATGAGTAAGTGATTGCATTAGTATAGTCTAGTTTATTATGGGTTCTTTTTCATTCCAATATATCGCCCCACCCTAAATACTTGCTTGATTTAAAACAAATTTGGTGTTATCTGAAATCTACACAGAGCAAAGTCCTTTATAGTCAACACATGTATAAAAGATAGCTCCTCCATTCCCTGTATTTCCAACATTTTAGAAATTAATTATTTTTATTATTTTATATATAATGAAACAACAAATAAAATAACATTATCTAGTTTTAAAGCTGAGTTATTAAAGAAAGTTGTATTCTAAATCAAAAGGGATTAGGGATTTTGAAGGTAAACTGCACCACCATTATAAATCCAAGACTTATATGGAATAATTTTTAAAAAAGAATAGAATAAATTTCAAGAATTATCAATATAAGGTATATTAATGGTATATTAAAAATTGAGTTTAGTTTTTTATTATAAAAATTAAGCATAATTAATAATTAGTTTCTTGCATAAATAATTTCAAATTTTAAAATGTGAACTAAAAATATAAGCTTTTAGTGTTTATAAAAGTTAAGACTTAAAATCTTAATGAAAAATAAATTAAAACAAAATTAAATTAGAACAGAGCGATGAATTTTAAACATCCTACAGCTAAATTTCATGATCACTAAAAATATATAAGACTTGATTAAACTTAAGTTCTCTTTAAATGAACATCAAAATTGTATGTTTTCTTTAAGTCTTAAGATATCATTTAATATAACACTCACTCCTTATGATATAGCAATATCATAATAGTGAACAATTTCTTTTATCTTATGATGTTCATAGTTTTTTTTAAAAATGAAAGATAAAGAATTAAGATAACTGCAATTACGAAGAGATCTTGCAAATTAGATGTGTAAGAGCTCCATAATTAACACCTTTCAATACATATAAATTGCCCCCAAGATTTGAAATGACAATTTATCTATAATTTTTAATTTTAGTTATTAAATAGGAATTTTATTAAAAATAATTATAAACTTAAATTTTATGTGTAAAAATCAAAAAATTATCATATTTTAAAGTTAAAAAAGATAAAATAAATTTTAAATAATTTATTTAATAATATATTACTAATTCACAAAAGATATAAGTTTTAATTCGATGATGAACAGTTTATTTAATATATAAATAATTTTTGATTCAAGTAATTTGTGTTAGTAATATTAATATATAATTTGCAAAGGTGCTATTTGTTATTTTGTATTTTTGAGATGATTTATAATCCGCAGTCTAATTCTTACTTCCCTCTGATTCCCATATATAAATTCATATTTTATTTATGTAATTTTATTTTAAATTATCAAAGATACTATAAATTGCTCCTCCTTTATAGGCGGTAAGATTGTTAAATTCACAATGTTTTATTTCTAATAAAATGCAATTGTAAAACAAAACAGCTCCTCCTAAATTTAGCTAATCTATAGATGTATCTCTGATATCTTCAAACCTTAAATTAATCAGTTTAATGAGAGCATTATCTGCAATTATAAATTATAATTATAAATATACACATATCCATTCTGTAAATTATTAAAAAACTCATTATATAATAATGCATATATTGCTTGTTTTCCAATGGTATTTCTAAAATATGATTGATTTATTGTTATTAAATGTTCTGAATTTTAAATATACAAATCATCTCCATAATCCCTGCCATAATTATCAAGGAACTACTTTAAATTAATACAACTGTAATAATTATTAATATAATGATAAATTAATTGAACTAACAATCTGATATGTTGAATTCATTATATCTTGTGGCATAAATAGCTCCACCCAGAAACATGGCGACATTATTTTAAAAAGTGGAATTTGAAATGTTGGCTTAACTATTTCCAGCTATTTGCAGAGCTCCTCCTTGGTAAGCTATGCCATTTTCAAAGGATGAATTGGATATTGTAATGTTAACATCATAGATAGCTGATAGAAAAGCACAAAAATAATGATAGTTTTATAAGCATATTTAGTAAAATTAAAATTGGGAAATTAACATCGAGTAGTTATTAGTTATAAAAAATCCAAAATTTTTTTATATTTTATCAATGTTGCTTGATTCAGTAAAATATATGATAAATGAGTGATATTGAACTTGTTGGAAGTAATCTTTCGATTTCAAACTAAAAAAATATAACGTGTCATTAGAAGTTATCTTTATATTTAATGAAAATATTTTAAATAAGCTATCATTTTAAATTGATGTAAAACGTTAAAATATTTAAAAGCACCAATAGCCTTTTCATTAGCAACTAGAGAGAGTTTTTCATTGAAATTTGAGATGGAATTATTGCTAATAAAAATATTTATAATATAATATAATATTTGTGAATTTTAGATAATATAAACTCTCGTTATTATTAGAAGAGAATATATTTTTATCAGAATAAGATATATTTATGCAAGAAAATATAGTATTTCCTGTTTCTAATGTAATTAACTTTTTTAAATATTATTTTATTTGCAATATTAAAGACACAATTTTCTATGGCGATGGTTGTCATGCCCACATATATATTTTTAGATTATCTCTCTGCTTAGTTATCAATAAATCTGCAATTTTGAAATATTATAAGAGTGGAAATTTTGAAAATATATAAATTAATAAAACTAAATAACATAATGATAACTGAAAAAAAACAATTTTTTATTGGACTTGCCTTATTTTATTCAAATATAATTCTTTAAATTAGTGAAAAAAAATTATAAATAGAGTAATTTTATATATTTTATTGTAATATTTAGACCGATAAATGGTTATTATATTATGTTTGAGCAACTATAAATATCTAGCATTTATATTTGTTTAATTTGAATTAAATTTTATTTCTTCATATAAATTTAATTTTTAAAATATTGTTTTTGAGTACTTAATTGACATTGTATTTTTAACAGCTGAATTATTTCTAAAAGTTGAGTTTACTATTTGTACATATTTTGCTGTATTGCTTCCTAAAATTTCAATAACTGATGCTTCTTGAGCTTTATTATTTATAAAAAGACTCCCTTCTATATATAGAGTAGAGTTTGATGTTAAACTATTTAAATTAAAACTCATTGAATTTTTAATTATAAAATTAAATATTTATTAATTATAATTAGCTAATGTTAAAAAGATAACTCCTGAAGATTTATCAGCAGAATTATTATCAAATTTACTAATAAAATTAGTAAATTCTACAATTATAATTAATATTAACAAATTTACTTGAGCTAATATTTAAGAAGGAATCCTACGATACTTAGAACACTCCCCCTTAATTAGCTGAATTTTTAGTAAAATTTGAATTTTGGATTGTTAGGTTACTCGAAAAAAGAAGAAATACTCCTCCAGTAAGACCGTAATTATTTAATTTATATTAAGTTATTTTTATAATATAATTATTAGTGTAGGTAGAATTCACATCTTCCATATTTGATTTTTCTAAAATATATATTCCAGATTTTAAAACATTTTTGCAGTTCTAATAGGTATTTCTTAAAGAATTCATCAATATAGTATAATAAAATATAAATCATCTTTAGTGTATCTTTAATATAAAGTTAAGTTCCACTCATTCGATTTTAACAATCATGCTAGATAATTTAAAATGTATGAATACAAGGATTACTAAATTATAGAGAATTTTTATATCATTGAAATTGGGCAAATCCACATAAATATAAAAACACCCAACATCAAGAAATTGGAGTTTTGACATGAAAATTCTAAAAACATAAAAAATTGAATAAAAATAAAAAAAACCTACTTAAGTTATAATAAATAACTAGAAGTTTATCTAGTTAAAAAATTGAACAAAATTTAAAAATAAAAATAGATTTAAAAAGTATTATATTTTATTGATTATTTTTTATTTTTCATTAATCTATAGTGCTGTCTTCTAGATATATGCTAGCATCTCGAGCTGCTGTATAAATCATTCCACCTGCACTTGCTAATGAACTAAATATTTTACAGTTTGAAATTCTCACTTACTAGGCTTCACTAATATATTGAATTTTATTATAAATATAATTAATAATATATAGCGCACCCCCTTCAATTAATGCTTATTACTAACCTATTGAACTATTTTATATTACTAATTATGCTTTGATATTTATATTAAATTATAATTTATTGAATTTAGCAAATGATAAATTAATCTTAGAGTAATAATTTCTAATAGTGAAATATGTTTAAATATATATTATAATTAAATGTTTGATATTCTTTAGATAAATCAAGCCTCCCCTAGTAGCTGAATTTTTATCGATTTGATATGAATCTTTAATGTGAATATTGCTCATTTCTTAGCTAACAACATCTGTCTTTTATACACATAAAAATCCACCAATGTCACTTGCTTAATTATTAATGGCTGTTAAATTTGTAATTTATATATTAACTTTGTTATCTCTATGATAAATTGTTTATAAAAATTCGTGTAATTTAATGACAAATATTAGCATTATATATTAAAAATAATTATCAGTGAATATAACTCCTCCAATGTTAGCAGAGTTATTAATAAATTATGAATCAATAATTGTTAAATCACATAACTCACAATATATTGAACTTCCTTGGTTTGCATGATTTCTAATGAAAGTAAATTAAAATTATTATTTATATAACTTAATTTATTTAAATAAGTATGCATTTGTAATCAAATAAAAAGCTAATAATTAATTTTAAAGTTGAATTAGAAATTGTTGAAATGCTTGAATTATAAAAATACATCACTGATCCTTTTGCTGAGTTGATACATTATCTAAAAGTTGAATTTATCGAAGTAAAAATACCTATTGAATTTTTTACAATAATAGCAAACAATAAATTTAAGTAATTTCATGCAATTATTTAAATATTAATATTGAAAAATACTGTTATAATATTATTTTAGCAGGGCCAAAGCTATAATCTAAAATTTGAGCATTATCAAAAGCATCATTAATAAAAGATTAATTTGTTAAGCACTCTAAATACATGTTATTATTAAATTTTAACTAAATCTGCAAATAAAATTTTAGTAAATTAAAAATCATTGAATTGTTTATATTCAATTAAAATGCATAAAAACTCAAAATTTATAGGGATACTATTTCGCTAATAAAATTTTTAATATTTATAATCCTTATTTCATATTACCAAGTTTGGACTTTTCAAAAATCTATACAAAAATAAAAAATTGGCGATGAACTGATTTGAAATAATGAGATATAAAAAATTAGTGTAATAAGTATTATAAATAATTAGACTTGTAATTATTCTAAATTAATAAAAATTATATATTTATTTTCAAAAATATTTCTGCATGTTTAATAGTTAAAGTAATGTTTGCAATGTTACTCTAAAAATCAAATAAAGCACCTCCTTAAATTGCAAATAAATCACTTATTTTGTTATTTTCAAAGACCAAATTAGCGCTGTTTATTCCTTCAGAATATATTACTGCCCCTCTATATTCTGTAGTTATAGTATTAATTTATAAAAATATTTAAATTACAATGAGTCTGAAGAATTTTATACTTTAAAAATGATTTTTATATATTGCTATCTTATATATAACTAATAAATTGACTAAGAATTCAATTAAAATGGGTCATTGAAGATTAGATGCATTATTTATATATTTATAATAACTAGCAAAACAATTTTATTCTCCTAATCTAAACTCAATTAATAAATTTTCATGATAACGATCTTCCTATTTTTAATCCAGAAAATATTTTGTTATAAATTAGTAACTTACTTGTACATTTTCTTTTAAAACTAAGTAATTAACTTTCAAATTTTCTTCACTAAATAACTCTTTAATTATCAACTCATTAATTAATACAGAAAATAAACATTAAAGAATCTTTGCAAGAAAATGCATATATTAGAGGATTGTAATTCAATAATGCAATCAACAAAAGAATAAAATAAAAATTTAGAAAAAAAATAAATCTAATATTTAAATTATACTTAGATTTTAGACATACAATTTAATTATTTTGTTATCTTTAGAATTACACAATTGATAAAAGCAATCTCTTAAGGGGGATAAACACTATTAAGATAAATTATTGTGCCCAATTTTTCTGAATAAATGTTAGAGAAATTGCTATTAGTAATTTTTAATTTAAATTCTTGCATGTTTTCTGTTAAATTTACTATTTTAATCAATCCTGCGTTTTATTTACTGTAAACATCTTATTTTATTATATATAGTAATTGAAAATTAAATTTCTATATATTTTTAATCTTAGACCGTGTTTTAATCGAAGATAAATGAGTTAAAATATTATTATTAGAGTAATATACACATATTTTAATTGGAATTATTATATTTTTGTAATGTTTTAAATTTAATGAGTTATAACTGCCAGTAAAATTCATTAATGCATTTGAATTAACAACAATATTCTTAAAAGTATTATTAGTGATATTTACATTTTAGGCTTGTAAATAATATACTCCCAAATTTGTTTTGCTTCTTATATTTGATAAATTTTCATATATTGAGTTCTCATCGGTGAAGTTTTCACAGTTAATTTATTAAAGATATTAATTATAATAAAATTTAAGAAGTTGAATTGTTATAATCATAATATTTTTGTATTTAACTTTAAAATTATAGTGAAAGTTAGATATTATATTTTTATGTTGCCTTTAAAGTCTGTAAATTAATTATGGATAACTTGATAAATTTATATATCTGCCAAGTCATTTATTATTTTTAATCAAAATGCCAAAGGTTGGTGAAAACTATATTTTCTTCAATGTTTAGCATAGAATAAAATTAAATAGTATAGTGTAGTAGTAGTGAATCGCTAAAGGCAAGGGAAATTAAAAAAGAGATCAAAATTTAATTAGAGATCTCTATATATAATAATCACTTTTAATAATTGCATATATATTCATATTAAATAGGGGCCATTAATTATTAATTATGGCATTAGGTTTTTTAATGAAATTTACCTACCCTATTGTTTTCTCTTAGATGAAGTAGAGACAGAATCCAAAACCCCAAAACCCCTTAGTGAGGTTTATAAGTGCTTTGATTTGTAGGGTATAGTTGGGGTCTTATTGGGGTTAGTAGAGAAATTAGGCCAATTTGCAAAATGAGAAATAGAAATTTAGCGAAATTTAGGGTCTATTTATGATGAGTAATATTTAGATTTACTGCTTAAGCTTAGGTATGGTACAAGTATTAATATAGACTAAGTCAAACCAGTGTTGAATTATACAGCCATAGCAAGACTCCTACACAAGAGTGCCCCAACTGTTAGGTATCATTGCTTGTTAGCTGTTTAACATTATAATTCAGGCTCTTGAAAACATCCTGCAAGAAAATAAAAGTTCATTTAGACCCATATTGACTACCTCTGTGACTCTAAGACTTTAAAGTATTGGGCACATTTTCCTCTTGACTAGCGAGTTGTGATGTTTCATCGCAAGTTTCCTGACATGAGTATCTCTCCTTAGACTATAGCCAACATTTATAGAAGAAATGGTATTACTTTCAAGACAGTCAACAGAGTGAAGAGAGTAATTGATTTTACAGTGCCATTTTATAGTAATAATTTAAACTTTATATATGATTAAATGCAGAGAGATATTACTAATAACATCAAGTTCATACACGCTGATGAAGCTGTATTGACCTTCAACACCTTTATTAATAAGTCTTGGTATAAGAAGTATGATAACATAGAACTCTATGATTGAAAAGTGAAGGTAGTCATCCATGCAATTTTAGCAGATATTAGTGAAGACTCTGGCTTAGAAAGTTATATTATTCATCCTCGCTCTATTAAGCGAGAGTAGTACATAGAGTTCCTACATAAGCTGAGAGATAAATACAATGATTAAGAGATCATCCTGTTTGTTGACAACCTATCAGTTCATAAGACTAAGGAGTCTAAGAAAGCTTATGAAGAGTTAAACATTACTCCTGTATACAACGTTCCTTACAGCCCTTAATTTAATGGAATAGAATTCTACTGGAGTTAAATAAAGACTCACTACAAGAAGCTTCTGCTGTATCATCTTATGCACGACTTGCCCATCGATACAGTAGACTTGATTCAAAGCAGCTGTAAGAGAGTGAGCGTAGATAAGACAAAAATTTGTGCGAGAAAGGGAAGAATGAATGTTTATAAATAAGTTTTAGATTTAAACGAATGAATATATTCACATATTAAACTGGCCCATAAATGGGTTTGGCTTCTCTTTCTTCTCCTCTTCTTATGGCTTGCTTGGGCCCATATTTCTTCTCTTTGTGCCAGCTCCTGCATCTATGTTCATTTCATCTGGCTTTTAAACATCTTTATAAAGTCTCTTGCTCACTTCATGAATTTTTTGTGACTTTCTCTCTCTATGAACCTTAGCATGCTCTTTCATAAGATATATACCAGTGCCTGATTTTCCTACAAAGTTATATGTCAAAGCTTACTTGAAAGATAAGGATGCTTCTTAAGTTCCTCTAGCCAAGCTGAGCTTATTAGAATGCCTTGCTTCTTCTAGTCTTCAGGAGAAATAGAATATCGTTTCTTATGTGCTTCTTCAATAATTTCTCTGAGATAATCCTCTTTTATTGTACCAAGAACACCAAAGAAGAAGTTCCTCTCTGGGAGTTTATTAGAGAGTTGTTTCTTGGTAGGAAGGTAAACTACCACTTCCTCATCTTACATGGCATCCTCATAAAGATTAGTGACTGAAATCTCAGGGTAGTTGGGAATTTCGATTAGTTTAATGTCTTTATTTTTAAAAGCTTTCTTCTCCTCACAAAGTATTGCTTTCAAGAATGAAATTTTGGTACCTTCCATCGTTGGAAGGAATAAACCAACTGTATAATATGTTAATAGTCATCAAGTTATCTTACCATGTAAAGTTAGGTATCGATAGAGATCTTCCTTACTTCTGAATCTTGATATCATTTCTTGAGCCTCGACTCTTTTCATTTGATCATTGAGTGATTCCATCTTTGTTCCTCTTCCTAATATTGATAAAATACAATTGAATCGGGGAAATGCGAAAATCAAAATTCAAATTTAAATTATTATAATTATTACTGCTGATTTACTATGCTTTTTGTCTTATATGCGAAAAGTAGCCACTTTGCTATATTTTTTTACTGAATTAGCAAATTTTATTAGGTTTTTGTGTCAAAATCGATATGCATCATTAGTAACATCTCTAAAGTGACCAAATTCTGTATTTTATACCAAAATGACCAACTTTACTATTCGTGGTCAAAATTTCTGAATTTGTATGTATGTCTCTCCCATTCGAGCAGAGTGGTCAAAAAAGTGGCCAAAGTGCATGATTTTAACTCAAGTGTCCAGAATAGTGGTCAAAGCTGAGATTTGCACCAAAAGTGACCAGACTGCATGATTTGCACCCAAATGACCAGAGTAGTGGTCAAAATCTCAAAAAATCGCAGTTTTTACTCTGAATTTGGTATTATGAGTCACTTTTCACAAATATGCGGTGACCAAGCCAAATTTGGAGCAGAGTGGTCAAAAATCTTGAAAATGGTTGTTGCTGGTCAAATTTTTGCAAGTTTCTGTAGTCATAATGCTCAATACTGCAGCAGTACCTGCAAATCGCTGCTGGTCAAAAAAATCGAGCAGAAGTTGCGAATTTGCTAGTTTTTTGCTGATTTCCTATCAAACTGGATAGCATGATGCTCAGAGCATCTCCTCTCTCACCAACCCATTCAATTCTTGAAATATGTGGTTTTAAACCAATTTTTGTTCAATTATAGCCTATGTTGTTCAACACCTCTGGTGTTCAACTTGAGTGTATAGTAATTTGGTATATAGCGTTAGATTGTACAGAATTTGATGCCACTCGTCAAGAATTCACACTTATGAGCAGACTTATGCAAACTGCGATTTCGAGTAATACACATGCATTTATAGATTAATTTTAAGTACAGTATTAATAACAGCAGTAAGAGCAGCAGTAATTGTATAAGCAGTAAAAATGACAATGCATTAGGTATAAGCGCTTATAGAGATTTCAATGTATGATGCAATTCTTGTTTTTGAGTAGAATCTCATACAAAGCCATACCTCAGAGTATGTATCCATTTCTTGATACTGAATGCCCAGAGTCCTCGAACATCATCCTCGCTCATGTTTTTTATTATTTCTTGGATGCGCTTGACCAGCTGCACTCTATAAGTTAGTTAAATGAGTATGCTTACTTGCTGTTGATGTTCTGCTGCTTGAGGTTCTTTTTTATGTATGCAAACAACTATTCGATTGGGTTGAGCCAGGGCGAGTATTCTGCGTTGAAGAGTACGTTGACTTTGAAGCGACGAGCAGTCGCAAGCATCTCAGAATACTTATTAATTATGGCATTGTCCATTAATAGCACCACCTTCTTATTGCATAGATCTTTGTCAGTTCTTATACTTCTCAGTGTCTGATATATAAAGTTCTCAAACAGCACTGAATCAAAAGCTCCCTCAATTATTTGAGTGGAGACCACTCTGTCAACTGCGATTGGAGCTATCAAACCCATAGAATATTATTGTCTCTTCACTTATTGCTTTGCAATTGACAACTGCCTGGCTTTCTAACCATAATTACCTAAAATGGAAAGCATCTCCTGTCGATATTGAGAGATTGGTTTGTAAGGTTAGTCAAGCTGCCTTTCATTTATCATCTATGAATGGGGTTTGTTATACTCCTTGGATTCTTCTAATTGGTTCTGATTTTGAGATAAGTCATCTATAAGAAAAGTTGATTATCTTAAATAACGAGAGTTGGACTGTCAATTGTGTTGTTAGATGGAAGTCTACTTATTACAGGATTGATCAAGTAGAGTAACATTTAATTTGCAGTAAATGGATCATACAACCTATAGGTGGAACCATGCAACCTGGAGTCATACAACCCGGATCCATACAACCGGGATCCGTACAACCTGGAGTCGTACAACATTAGGGTGGAGCCATACAACCTTTGAGTGGAACCATGCAACCTGAGGGGTGGAACCATACAACCTTGAGGTATCTTCAGGGTATCTTCTTTAAAATGGTTGTTGAAATTATTGCATGATTACAGGTGTTAAGGAGACGACTTGCATCTCTCTCACTTTTATGAGTTACCATGATCAAGAGTATCTCATACTGATACTGAAAGTATAGTTTCACTTAAACAGCGATTCATTCATTTGACAATAGACTATCCTAAGCTAACTTCCATCAACAACCACTTTCAATCTTTTGTACTTATTTTCATCAACATTAGAACTGCTTAAAACTGATAGCGACAGCTTTCTTGGAGTTAGTTAGATCACCTCTCTTTACCTCTAACCCATCATTGAACTGCTTGATTTCTTTAAGGTCGATTACAACTTTAGTTTTGACACTCTATCAATCAAAGGCGTGAGGCCTGAGTGAATCCTTTTTATCTGCTCATCATCAGAAGTGATTTTCTTGGTACTGCTCTACAGCTTCAAATTCCTGAATTTTTTCAAAGTGCTTGATTTATTTCAAGGAGTATCTTCAACTTCTGGTATAGGAGACAAGTCTTTAG
>ARYC01001308.1:0-91119 GCA_000711775.1 Oxytricha trifallax | reverse complement strand
GGTTTTGATTGCTCAGTCTTTATTGAGCGAGGGTCAATAAAATATGTCTCAAAGCTATTATCTTCACTGATTCCTCCAAGAATAATATAAGTTTAAATCTTAATCTTTTAGTTATAAACCTCAATGTTGCTATACCTCTTGTACCAAGATTTTGATATAAAGGTACTGAATGTAGACTCAGCATGAATAAACATAATGCTATGCTATTAAGCCCTCTGCGTTTAATCATATATATAATTTAAATTTATCTTCTAAAATTGAGAAGTAAGGTCAATCACTCTCTTAATGCAAATGACTGTCTTGTAAGATATTCCATTCTATTTATATATGTTAGCTATAGATTATGCAGAGATTTAAAGCTCAGGAATTTGACGATGCATCATCATAGCTCTAGAGGCGAGAGATAAATGAGCCCAGCACTTAAAAGTCTTATCTTTTACGAGATATTCAATATGATGCTACTAGATATTCAAAGGTCTCTTTGATTAGAAAAGATGCAATCACTTCAAATTCAATGCTAATAGACAATTAGACCTAACAGTAGCTGGAGATTTGAGAAGCAGCCAAGCTATAGACGTGCCATTAAGAGTTTGAGTTAGTCACTATATTCATCACATCTATATCGCAACTTAAGCAGTGATCTATATACTCAATGACATAAACTGACCCCAAATCTCGCATATACTCAATTATATTTTGAATATTTAAACCATAAACCCTATTAAAGTCATTAATTGCTACCATTTATCAATTAAAATACCAATCAAGCTACTTAAATGGTTAATGGTTTTGAGTGTGTATAAACTTGATGTTATTATTATTAAGATTATTTTTGAATAAAGTGAATTGTATTAAATAATTAATTAAGAATATTAACAATTGAAAAAATGGCTGATCAGAAGATGCAGTGCTATTCACATAAAATGTAAGCTATAAAAACATATGTAAATTTTTTGTTTTACAGGTGTTGTACCTGATAAGAGTGGAGGTGGAGGTGGAGAACGACAAATACCACGCAAGAAAATCTTAAAAAATGGATATGTAGTGTAGATATTTAGTAATGGTTATATGTATTGTGGTGAATAGAAGAAGGCAACATTTTTTAAGATTTCATAGTGTTGTTATTATTGTTTTTATTGCTATTATTGCTAATTTATTTTAATTTTCATTTCAGTTTATTCAAAAAATTCATCAATAGCACTCTGCATTTAATCATATATATAGTTTTAATTATTTACGATATTATTAACGATTATATGGCACTTCATAATCAATCAGTCTCTTGACTTTGTTGAAGGTCTTGAAAATGATACAATTTCTTCTATAAATGCTAGTGATAGCCTGTGGTGCCCAGAAACTTGAGATGAAACATCACATTTCGCTAGTCAAGTGGGAAGAAGTGGAATGTGTGCCCAGTACTTTAGAAACCTAGAGTTTAAGAGGAAGCATTCAATATGTTACTAAGATTACAATTAATTTCTTGCAGGATGAGATTTATTACTAGCATTAAAATTCTTAATTGTTAGCAATACCTAATAGTTGAGGCACTCTTACATAATAGCTTTGCAATTGTTGCATAATTCAGCACTGATTTGAATTAGTCTATAAAAAAACTCCTTCCATATCTAAGCTTAAGAAGCAAATCTAAATTTTTCACATCATAAATAGACACAAATAATCGCTATTTTCTTTCTCATTTTACAAATTGGCATAAATTTCTGTACTAACCCCAATTATACCCTACAAGTCAAATTACTAAACAATTTAATTAAGGTGTTTTGGGGTTTTTTAGTAATTTAGTCCAGTTAATTTTTAATATACTATCAACCCAAGATCGGCAGATTTAGTCAATTTTAACTTCCTCAAATTTGTAATTATATTAATTTAATTTCTCCATTTCAATTTAGCTTGAGCAATATCGTTAACTTCGGTATTTTACTTATTTTAATTATTTGTTAGATCTATAATAACTACACTCAAATATGTCAGGAGTTTCAAAAATAATCTTCTAGTCCTTGAATACATTGTAGCTTCTGGGTATTTCTTGAGCTCTAAGACTTACCATATACAAGTCCATCTGTTTTGTGAATATAATGGTATTTCAAATGGTTATCTTAGTAAAAATTTTGTTAGATTTTATAATCACAGTAGATAAATCTTTTCAAAAAATTATCATGGGGATCAGCTTATTTCATATCTCTTATATACAAATATTTCTTATTCCTTCTGTAAAACACAATTTAGAAATCACAAGCGTCATCGAAGCATTCATAATAGCAGTAGAATCGCATATGAACCCACTTGCCATCATTGAGTGAGAAATAATTTTCATCATCATAAAAGACATCATTTGTTTCTTAATACAAAGAATTATTATTTTTAATTTGAGGTTGAAGATTTTTATTTGAGACATCCTTACTCTACTAATTAAATTTTTTAAATAAATTACTATAAGAACTAACTTTAAATGTATGATAGAATAAACTTAACATTAAATTAACTATTCTATAACTTACATCATCAATTTTCTTGACTTGTCTATGTGAAGTGTCAACTTTAGCATTATCTTATTGATTGACATTTTTAATCTAGTTTACAGGGTAAATTTAGGCGCTGGTTATCTAAAATAGTTAATAAATTAATAAGCAGAGAAAAGAGTTATTATAAAAATCCAACATGAATATATAGAGCAATTTATTTTACCTTAATTTTGCTGACCTCTTGATTCTAGCTTATTATTAGCGGCAACATCCGTAGCATTTCTAAATCATAAACATCATACTAAATTAAATAATCTGCTTACCACTTTTCATTTTATTTTTTCTCTTCTTCATGATTAGGAAAATCTATTTTTGCATAGTCAACCTAAATAGTAATAATAAATATCTTTAAGGTTTTTCATAATTTACGAAAATAAAAGACTAAACTTAGGTAGAGCAACATAATTTTTTTAGAATACCTAAATTTTATTTGATTTTCTACTCTTCTTTTTTTCTTTGAGTATTTATAGGCTGCAACTTAATATTGGTCTCATTTTTAGTCTAGAAAGATGATTTATAAGCAAAAGATATTTATTAATAGAAGGAGTTTAAAAATTGAGAAAAATATTTTAGGAATAATTGTTTCCCTAAATCTCACCCTTATAGGTTCCATAAAGAACATACATGGTTGGTCAATTATAATAATAGTCAATGTAATAAGATTCTGAAATAAATTAGCAATAGAAAATTTGAAATTAATTTTTATTTAATTACCTATTCATATGGATTTTCTGAAAAAACCGAAGATTTTTTTGATTAACTTTTCTGTGTAGATTCCATAAATTTGAAACTATAGTAATAATATATAAGGATATTATACCTACTCTGTAAATTAAAAATAGTTTATCTTTAATAATATAATTAATTTAATTGTGATATCAAAAATTGAAGATCTTTCTAATTTATATCATAGAATTAATATTATGGAATTTTATTATTTATAATGGAAATTCTAATTACTGTTAAATAATAAGGGAAATGATTAAACTAAAATATTGAGTTGCTAACAATTAAATCAGTAAGTCTTTTAGCTAATTAAAGAAGTCGTGATAAAATCGATTAGTTTGAAAAAATGCTGAGGAAAATAATGATCTTAGAATAAATCTTTCTAATCATTCTAGCAATTGTTTACTCATATTAATTTATCAATTTGTCTTAATATCATTATTAAAAACTTGGAATATCAATTTTAAATTTAAGCGAGAGATTTTTTCTTAAATTAAGATAGCATTGGAATTAAAGTAGTTGCAGTCATTAACTTATATTAATATTCAAATTAAACTTTTATATATCATCATTGAAATAAAATTCTTAAAATTTTAGGTAAAAGTTTTAGTATTCTTCTGAACTTTAATCTCTTGTCTTTGAAATTGGGACAATATTGATAGATATTATTATTTATGATACATTGTAAATATATAACCAGATTTTTGAGAGTTTATTGCATTATTTATAGTTATCAAGTTAATATATAGTTGAGAGTTTAAGATGGACTGCTACAGTTTATGATAAGGAGTGCATTTTCTTAATAAATTTGATTGAGTTTGTTATAATAAGCCTGTTTTATCTTATAACTCTATAGCTAACTTTCTTCAATCTTTTTCTCAACTATGAGGCAAATTGTATTTAGCTGCTTAGTTGAAGGAAAAAAGATAAATTTATTGCGAATAAAACGTCTAATTTTCTCATCATAAATATAATAAATGATAAGATCTTAACAATATAAAATTAAGGGTTTAAATTTTTAATTTAATAATTGATAAACAAATTAAATAGTCAAATGAAAACTAAGATGCTAAATCCAATTTCAAATATAAAAGATAATTATAATAAAAATTTAATTTTAGAATTGGCTGGAACTACTCAATTAAAATAAAATATTTAAGAAGTAGAAATAAAATCCAAATTAATGTTAAATTGTTTCATGAATATATGGGCAATCCATTGTTAAATAAACATCATGAAGAACAACAAAAAATTTATCAATTTTTTCTAACTATTGTAAAAATGAAGCATCTTAATTTGATGTATTCTCCATAAATTCTAAAAGTGATTTTAATTAAAATCTATAGTGAAGGATAATGAATTTTAAAATAAAAAATATTAATATTTTTAAAATTTAGATTCAAAGCATCCCAGAAATAAGCATAAAATTAAGACAACCAAAAAAACATAAAAGTTATAGATTAGATTTATAAGTATCTCACATTTGAAATTTTCTCCAATTTCATTTAAACTATATCATTAAATTATTTAAAATGCTATTTAAGTTATAGGAAGCCAATTTAGTGTTTATTTAAAAAAAAATTTAAATAGTTTTTTTCTGGTTGTACGATTTATTGGTATCGAGAGAGCGATATAAAATCGATTAAAATTTAAAACATAATTTAATTGAATTTGAAACATTTAATTAAATTGAGTTAATTTGATCAAATGATGCTAAAAATATAAACCACCAAGAATTTTATCACCTAATATTAATTTACTCTCGAATGAGTAAATTTGAATAAATTTTATAGCCAGTATTTTTACTTATTTTTATATGCTTTATTTCCTTAAATTAGTAATAAATAATCAATAATATATTATAGTACTTTTAAATATATAATTAGCTAAAATTGCATAATTATAGGTGAATAAATTAATTTAATCAAGATTGCACATGTTTGATTTTAATATTAAAATAAATATATATTTTTAGGTACTCTACCGCAGATTTTTATGTATAAACCTGTTTTGCGGTAGAGTGCCTTAATTTTATTAATTAAATAAAATAAATATATCTAATATTGCATTACTTTTTACACAAAATTCATGATATATTTATTTAATAATTTTTCGAATTAAAAAAGAATATTGTTACTCTGGAAGGTAACATAATTTTAAAATTTTAACTTTTTTTATTTATAAATATAAATTCATTTAATATATTACATTTGACTATTTTATTTAATGCATTTTGTGTAAAAAGTAATGCTGTGTTTTAATTTATTTATTTTATTTAATTAATATAATTAAGGTACTCTACCGTAAATAGGTTTATACATAAAAATCTGCGGTAGAGTACCTAAAAATATATATTTATTTTAATATTAAAATCAAACATGTGCAATCTTGATTAACTTAATTTATTCACCTATAATTATGCAATTTTAGCTAAATATATTATTACAATTTTATTATATATGTTTTATATTTTATAAGGATTCAACAATTGAATATTAATTTCTACCCAAAATCTGAATGATTTTTTCACATTTAGATTTTATTATTTTTCAATTTTATATCCTTGAAAGAAAAATAAAATAAAATTTTTAATGATTCTAGCTATAAATTTATATCATTCGCTGAAAAATCTTATAGATTATTTCAAGATAAAAGACGAGATTACTTAGATTAAAAGATGAACCATATCTTAAATAATGCCCTAATTTTTAAATTTAAATATAATAACTATTTTCATAGAATTGACATAATCTAAAAGTTTATAATCGTTAAACTATAATATTTTCATAAAACTTTCCAAGACGAATATACAATATCAACAGCATAAATGTTTATAATTTGAATTTTGGCAAGAGATTGATTGAAAACGCAATCTCCACTAATCTAAACTTGAAATGATAAATATTTAACGAATACACAGTTGATTTTCACTTAATTAATTTTATCAAACTATTTTAATATCATTTGGTGTTCTTTATTTTTGTCCATTCATTATAATAATAATAAACTCTATGAAACTATAATTTTTCTTTTAATAAGCTTAAGTGGTATTTTTCTATTTTTGACTCGTTCGCTATGGCAAGAAATATGCTCTTCTATGGAACAGGCGCTTTACCCTTTTTCGTATACTGGTATTTTGAAATATAAATAAAAGTCTTTCAAACTTTATTTAATTTATACAATAGTATTTTCAATGGCTTTGTACAGCGATCATGACTTTTATGTAAGCAGTGAAGTATTTGTAAATTGAAATTTCTCGCCACAAAATGACTTTGGAGGGAATTTACTGTGATTAGTGGATCATTGTGTTCATGACTGTAGTTATACGATCTTTTATAATTGCAGTGAGGCATGGTTTTAGTTCTGAGCTAAGATTTAGTGTATTGAGGTCAAGTAATGCAGATGCCAACTACATTTCAAGAGACTTACTAAGCTTTTAGAGTTAATATATTCAAATTTATTTCACAGTTTATATTATAAAATTAACCAAAATTTTAGTGGCAAGCTGGATAAACACTCATCCTGAAACCCTGGAGGCAGAGATAGACTCAGTATTTTGGAGAAATTAAGTTGAGGAATTAAATTTCCTTATGAAGTTTTATGAAAAATTAGACTATTGAACATACGGGAAATTTCATGATGAAAATTACTACAAAATACCTGAAAATAATTTTGATATAAAAAAGACTCAAAAGATTTTTAAAAGCTATGAAACCAGATTAAAAGAGAAATAGAAAATTAAAAAAATGCTGAATCCATTTGAAGAAGACTATGAAATTTTTAGTCTGCATTCAGTTTAATTTAATTTATTCTAGTTTTTCTCATAATTTATTTATCTACATTTCAATCAATATATAAAAGCATCAATTAAGACTGGCTTTATTGACTGAGTGGTATATAGAAATTTTAGCAATAAAATTAATTATCTTTTTAATATTATAGTAGAAACCTAGTATAGAGAGATTAATTTTCAAAGAATTGTGATGTTTGCAGGTGATCATACTTTCACTATATCTAAATTTTTAATGATTGCTCCAACCTTGAAGTGTCTTCTTTCATTTTTATAATTTATACCTTAAATTATTTTCTACAATTTTTTTATTAATTAGCTATAGTGAGAACTTCTCATTTTGGAAATCCATTTGGTCCTAATATGGGTTCTAAAGAGTTTTTCGTATATTCTTTCGCTGAAATTATTTATTTGGCCAATAACTTAATTGTGCCTAGTAAATTATATTTTCTTACTAAACTTAAAATTCCCATTAATGTATTACATTGCTAGTGTGAATTACTTGTTTATAGGAACTGGCCTAATAGATTTCCAAAGAAGATATTTAATGATGAAAGCTATTGGCTCTTTGATTAATCCCATTAAATATAACTTATCACTGAAATATTACTCATTAAGTTACTTATTTATATCTTAAAATTTTCTATGATCATATTAAATACAATAAAATTCTATTTATTTTAAATCCTTTAATACCAAATTTTCCCCACGATTTTACTAACATGCAAGGACTCCTTTCATAGTTGGTTAAACTTGATAATGTGTGCGATGGACTTCGGTATAAAATATATGATGAGAATATTTGTCTACTGCTCCACATTTTTAGCTGGCTACACTTTTATTGTGATAATTTAACTACTCGACTACTTTTATTTTATAAACTTTGAACTGCCTTTGATGCTTCAAATTTATTGCCTCCATGAAGTGTTTATTGTCCTGGGTGTTATACTAATCATGCTATTCATTGGTGCAAAAGAGAACCAATAGTATTAAATCAATTTTAAGTCTATAAATTTCATTTTACATTTAATAATAATTGAATAAAATTGAAGAAATAACGTTCATAAACATTTTAAGTATGTTGAAGATAGAGCTTCACTTATGAAAATAAGATAAACCATGCTATATATAAAACTAAATATTGCTTAAGTAAGGTAAGATACTAAATTTTCAGGGCCTTAAATGAAAGTCTTGTAAAATACTTTTTCAGGCGCAGCTGAATATATGACTGAGAAAGAAGCTTGTGATTAAGTGGATTTATTAAAAACTTTAGCTTATTTATATAAAACTAAACATTGATTAAATGAAATTTCTAATTTGTTTCATTTATTGTAGTATATTTTTAGTTTAGTAAGCGAAGTAGAAAATATGCTTATGAGACTAGAGTTTGACGAAGAGCACTAGCCACTGAGGTTAATGGGTTTAAAAGCCACTTTTTAACTAATGAACTAAATATATACCACACTCTTCACTATTGCTTTTGCCATTTCTCAAAAGATGCTAACTATTTCCATTTTATTTTAGCAAATTTTTCAAACTATATCTATAATTCTTATTACATTTTAAAATAGTTCTGTAATTAATTTAATCTTATTTTAATTCTTTAAAATATTATATTACTATTCACTATTTAATGTTTTTATTTCATCATCCAAGAACATTATTATGAGGAGAACTAAGACGATCCTCAAGTGATAGCAACAACGTAAATGATAAAAAAAACGGATGTAAATTGACTTATACTTAGAATAAAATTGCATCAGTTTTAATTTTATATAAAAAAAATTAATAATTATTTGATATTTTATAAAAAACAATTGATTTATTTTTTATGATTAATAATTCCCCATAAAACTAGTCCTTTTTATTTACAAATGCAGCCAGCAGCCAGTACAAGGCCCAACCCAATTGCTGAGACTATCGGAACTTTTAAATTCTCATTTTTATTAAAGGTATTGGGTCTATTAAATTTTTATCACAAAAATTGTATAATTAACTGTCTTTATATGTCTTTTAAGATATAAATTAATTAAAAAAATTAAATGTAACTCATAAGATGTGAAAAATAGTCAATATCAGTGAGTATACTGTGAAGTTTCATGCTAAGAACTTCCTTTAATTGTTCATCTTATATTCCACTTCTTTGGCCCTCTCATATGTATAAAATTAATTTAACTTCTTACAAATCTCATTGATTAAAGCTACTTGTGTGATAGTAAACTTAAATGAGAGATATTTGTTATTAATAGAAAAAGTATTTATGCTAATTGCAATAAAGAAGGAATAGTTGAAATATATAAACAAAGATTTAAAAATACAATATTATATAATTACTTTTCCTATATTTGATTCATTTGGAATGCTGAGAAACATGATGTTTTGGGGGTATAAGGACATTTACTAGGCCAGTAATTACATATTGAAAGAATTTATTCATTTATTAAAATATCATATAAATCTGTAAATTTACTCATAAGAATCTAATAAACTCTTTTAATGCAATTATATAATATTATCTAACTTGGTTTTTTATATTCATAAATACTCTTCTCTTCTTAATGAAAACATTACATTATATTTTTAAATATCTTACAAATTACATGTATTGAGTTATTTATATAAATTCCAGGTGGAGATTTTCAGCTACAAAATAACTCTAGTTGGGATATATTTTGGACAATGGCTCAGCATAGGTCTAGTAGTTGTTATAAGATCCTCTATCGTAGCTGTGAGATCTGGTTATAGTTCAGAGCTAAGATTCAAAGTTTTAACTTCTACTCGAGCCGATGCTCCATTTATTACACGTGATTTACTAAATTATTATTAAAATAAATATTATTAAATTAGAACCGAAGCGATAACGATGTCGTACATGACGGCTATAACCGCTGTTATGAGGGGTGCCAAAGTCTTCAGCGTCCCTTAATTCGACATTGATTCGGATTTAGAAGATGAAGGATATGATCATTGGGACCTCGACTATCAAACCATTGAATCAGAATGGGAAAAATAAGGGTAAGACCAAGAAGATCAAAAACGTCCAAAAGCAAAACTTGAGGATCCAAGTGACGACTTATTTAGTACCTAATACAGAAGTTTTAAATTAGAAAGTTAATAAATGAGTAGTACGAACTCAAGTGACTTTCAACCAAATCACTCTTAATAATCTCTACCAGATATTTTCAAGAAGTTTGAGAATCCTTCTCACCCAAGTTTTATCTTTCTAGAGAGACTATCTACCTAAACTTAACATAGTCTCTCTCACAATAAGAAAACTCAAAAGTTAAGACGGCTCATGCTACCTTAACAAAATGGAACAAAGTTACATATTGAAAATATGGTTCCAATTACTGAGCTTTAAAGTTTTCTAAAAAAGAGATGAAGAACACATCTCCTCTTTGAACCCCGTAGAACTAACAATTGACCTCTAAAAATCTTTCTCATAGAAAAAGAGGTCAATAACCCAACTAAGACTGCTCTTCATAATAGTCAGTCTCCTCCAAACGTCTATTCAAAAACTAAAATTAGAGGTACCTTTTCTTCCTAACCAAAATCTTCTATTTAATAGGAAAAAATGGTCACTACCTAAACAATGTCGTAGAAGATCAGTATACCAATCAGAAAACATACTGATCTTAAAAGTTTATCAGAAATTAACTAACTTGGAAATTAGATTGGTAATTTAATTGAATACTAATCATAGTTTATTAAACAATTGCAAGTACAATAAGTTTGATAAGAAAATAAACATAAATAAAATGGAAGACTAGATAGCAAGATTTTAAATCGTATTATTAATCTACTAAGAACTATTCAGCAATCTAACAGTCGTCAGTAATAGAACTAGTAAACTAATAATGTATTATAAGATAAACTAAAGAACATAGAAAATATATACACGACACTGTCAAAAGACATCCAAGGAGTTGAACCAATGATAAAAGACATCATACTGAAAAACTAAAATACTCCTATACCAAAACCCCATGAATTTGATATTTCTACTATCGATGCGATTAAATTATCAAAAAGAATAGAAATTCTAAAGTGTGAAGGGAAACAAAGTCTTCAAGAAATTACAGTAGAAAAAAGTCCTAATATCTTTGCCTTATAGAAACACGAAATGATTAACTATCAACTTAAATTTGATAATTTAATCACAGACTTTAACTTCTAAGCATAAGATCTTGAAGAAAATAACAACCTGTGTTTCTTAAAGGAATCATTAGATTACCTCAGTCAATTCAAACCATTCATGAAAAAGGATGATATGAATTGGGAATAGTTAGATTCATACAAGAAAGAAGCCAAAAACTATAAGAAACTAACACTATAAGAGATAATCTCTGCAACATAAATGGTTAGATAAATGATAATAGACATAGTAAATAAATTTGCTTTTGACGCAACAATTGGCGATATAACTTGGGAAGGAAAAGACACAACAGCAATAAGATGAACAAGTTATGAACACATTGCTGTTTGAAGATAGTGGCTCCCAGACTCGACATGACATGACATGAGACAGAGAGTAAATTGGAAATTGGTCTATTGACCAGAGTGACAAAGACTCTCTATAATTAAAAAGGCTTGACCTTTATATGTTATCATACATACTAGATTGGGGGTCACCAGAGAACTCAATGCGATCATACTATTATTATTATTAGTACCTAATACGTCACGACAATAATATCTGATCAGAAATCTGAACAGAATTTCGAAGAATAACAACCAGAATTCTTAAGTGACACACATACTTAAGAACAAGTAGATATTTTGATCAAAATGCTAATAACAGCTACTCATTTACTATAACCCTACCATTTATACTGGTAAGGAATAAAAATAAAAATTAGTAGAGGAGTCCCACAAGAAGGTAAGACCTCCCCTATCTTCTTTGTTTTATTGCTTGATAACGCAATAAGATCCTTTGAAGTAAAGCACAAGTTTAAGATAAGAAAGAAAATCATTGTTTATGCAGACGATATCGCCTTTATATTTTATACAGGAGACAATGTCGAGGATATCAAATCAAAAATAAGAGAACATTTCAAAATTTATGGGCTAATTATCAATGATGATAAATGTGTAGACTTCAGCGCCCAGAAGTTTGACTTTTTCAACCTCTCCTAATACAAGAAGTAATTTAGATCCTTAGGGCTCAATATTAGTTAACACCCAATTAAAATCTACGAAGAAATCATCTCATAAATAAACAGCGAACATAAAACTTCCTACATAAACATATTCAAAAGTGATTATTACCTCTATTAAAGAATCTACCAAGAATATATATTTTCAAGGGTATAAACTAAATTAACACCCATAAAGGCTGCAACAAAACCCAATATATTGGAGAAATGAAAGAACTTTATAAGAGAGGAGCAGCAGCCTTAATTTAAAGAAGAGATACCTTTTATTATACCTTTTGAGGGTATTTTATCCCACAGACTTAAATTATTTGACCGCTCCCCTTTTCTTTTAGACATGCTCATAATATCCTCAATAAAACAAAAATATGACCTTGCTATTTCTAATATGCTTATCATATAAAAAGACTGGATAGATAAATATGAGTTACTATGGCAAACCTTAATCCACTTCATAAACGCATAGATTATGAATATGGAATACTAGGAACACAACTATTTGTACTTCAGAGCAAAAATGATGGCCAAGCATATGCTAAATTCACTAATGGTCTTAATTCATCACTAATCAAAAGCTTTTGGGAAACATCTTTCTCATATCCAAATTGATGTCAAAGAACTCAGATACGACTTGGCTAAATTAGCGGTCAGGATCTAATCAGTTTCATTGGGAAAAAAGTAAAATAGACTATAACCCAGATTAGGTAACAGAGATAGAAACTAAATTAAAAGAGACAAGAATCAATTTGAAAAGATAAAAAAAGTCATAAGACAAAATATATGAGATTTAACTAAAAGGGCTTGACCCTTAATGATTAACATTTATATAAGATTGGGGGTCCCCTGAGATCTTAGTGTGATCAAATTATTATTATCATTGAAATAAATACCATTAATGATTATAAGTGCCTTGGAGTAAAGCTAATATAGTTTAGTATTGAGCTGATTAACTATACATCCTGACATGCTTGACATAGAGATAGATTCGGTGTTCTGGAGAAACCAAGTAGAGGACTAGAGACTAATTTTCAAATTTTATGAAACTCTCAATGACGATATATACTAGAAATATCACTATATCAATTACTAATTATAGATACTTTTAGGCATTCTAAAACCTCTAATATATTCATTCTATCTTTAACTATTTAATGCGATTAATTTACTACAAAAAAGAAGATAATTAATTCGACATGAAAAGCACCCAGAAATTGTTCGAATCTTACGAGTCAAAGCTCAAAGAGAGGTAAAATATGCTGAAGGAATTAGATCCATTCGAAGAAGACTATGAAAGGTACAATATTCATTCTATGAAAACTAATATTTTACAGGACGTAGCCTAAACTCAAATTATTATTTATAACTATTTGATATAAGCAGTAGTTCTAAAATACTTGTTATTTTAATGAAAATTAAGTTTAACAAATACCAAGTATTGGGAGATTGGTATTCAATGAGATGTCTATTTTTGCTGGAGCTCATTGCAAATCAACATCCAAACTGCTAATATTTGTGCCTTTAGTTAAATGATTATTGCCTTATCTATCAATAATTATATATAACTTCGCCATCTTTATCAATAATTACAAACACTTAACAGTAAAATTATATAAATATAGTGATAATGTATGAATATGTAAATCCAATAGACCCTAACATGTATGCTTGGGACTCCTTTCTCTATTTTCTATGCGAGTTATAATTATTATTAATTTATTTACATCTATTGTTTGCATTAATTAAGAACTATACCTGTAATTTATTTCTTATCATGGGCCAATTTCTTATTCGTGCCTGCTGGACTTATTGATTTTCAAAGAAGAGTGTTAATGATTAAAGCTATTCGCTCGCTTATTAATCCCTTTAAATTAGATGTCAGTCTAAAATATCAATAAATTTGTTAAATTTAATGGCGAATTGAATAGATTCATATTTATATTTCCCAATTCCCTACGGATATAATGAATTTAACAATAAATTTATGAGAAATGTCAAATATTCCCAACAGTTATCTTAACTTCCAAAGAATCACTGCATTCTTTGTTTAGTTTGAGAATATGCGCTATGGACTTCGGGGGGAAATATATGGTGAGAATATTTATGTACTGCTCTACTTTCCTAGCTTTCTACACTTCAAATATTTATATAAATTTTTAAGTCAACATTTTTTTTCTTATAACCTTAAAAACATTTTAGTGATCCTGCAATCTTTTTTTTTAATTTATGTCTTTATTCTACTACTTGATTACTTCGACTTCATAAACTTTTAGCTGCCTCTGATGGTTCAAGTCTTTGCCATTTTTTAGGTATTTATGGTCCTAGGAGTCAATTTAGTTATGCTTTATTTAGGTGCTGTTGTTAACTAACAGTTTTTAGTTAAATTCTAACAATACTAAAGCTTATCAAGATTTTTACTTGATTTATTAATATTATCATTAAATTCAAGGTACAATTTAAATTTCTTGGTTTAATAATTCATAGTCCGTGGAAGATAGACTTTAACTAGTGAAATTAAAATAGACTATGCTATACATGAAAATAAACATTGAAAGTATTCGAGCTGGAAACAAGTTCTCTGGGGCTTACATCAAGATACTAAAGAGGCTGTTTCTTGCTTAAGCTCACTTGAAAACAGAGCAGGAAGATATTAGTCACATTGATGACTTAAAACATTAATGATTTAAATGAATGAAATAATTGATTTTTCAAATATTAAGTTTAGTTGCTCAAATAGACGCTATGATTCAGAGATTAGAGATAGATGGAGAACACAGACCACTCAGATTAATGGGTTTAAAAGCCACTTTATCACTTATGAATCAAATATACACCACCCTATTTACAATTAATTTTGCAGTGGCCAAGAAAATGGTCTCTTGATCTAATACTGATCTCTGATCTAATTATGATTTTAACGAAAATTATAGTAATAATATTATCATACTTAATATCAGTTTTAAGAAACCTTAATTAATAAATTATATGTTTAGCAGTTTTTCATTAAAAATAACTACACAAATATCTTCTCTATTAATGAAAGAATGCATTTCATATTTTTTTAAAATTCCAAATATAAATAAATAAATATAAAAAGCTTAATTAAAGTTTGAGAGTGTTTTATATTTTACTCCCTCTACAGATTGATTCTCACTTAACAGCTATATAACCTCCACAAACATACATATTTTGGAAATCTTTGAGATAATAAAGCAGCACATCTCATTTTTGAAAGTCTTCCCATTAGAATATTTTTATTAGTAATTTTGGTAGGCAATAATTCTTTTAATTTGAGTTGAAACTCTTCTCAAATGTAACATTATTCTTTTAATTGAGCCATTCCATCAACTATTTCAATTTTACTTGTTTCTTTCTTTAAAACTCTTTCTATTTGTTCTAGAAGCTCCTTATAGTCAATTAATTTATAATTTAAATATATATAATTATAGGGGAACTATAATTATATATATTTTTACTATATTATTAAAAATAAGCTCAGTGTCATCCTCATCATCATATTCATCACTTAACCTGCACATTTTTACTAACTTGCTCTTTAATCTCGAATCTTTCATGGATTTCTTGCAATCTTTTAATAGAGCTTGAGCTGTCTCTTCCCATCCTAAAAACTCCTCCTTTTTCTTCAAAAAATCTTCTCAGAGATTTCTTGGATGAACTGTCCTCATTTTCTTCATCTGAATCTTTCTTTCCATTCTTATTAGCTTTATCTTTTTTTACCTTCGAGTCTTTTTTATCCCTTTATTGTCTAAACATTATTATTTAATTCGGTATTCTAAAAAGTCTCATATTAAAAGAATTTTAGCATTAATTTTACAGCTAATCGATTACATGAAAATGCCTATTTTAAGTAAAATTGAGGATTGATAAATTAATATATGATTGATGAATATTTCTGCTCTCTCTGTTTTTCTAGGAATTTGACATGAAAGCTTTGCACTTCAGTCATGCACTCATTATGCTCTTTATAGCCAAAACCCTCCAGTGTTTTACTGCACTCTATGAAAATGAAGAACCATGCATTTCTGCATTTACCCTCATTAATTTATATATAATGATGCCAATATATATTCATTAACCCAAGCAGTGCTTCTCAACTTACTTTTTAGCGATAGTTGAATGGCAGTTTTCACAGATAAAATTCACCATAGTAATTATAGAACTTAGCTAAATAAATAGTTGGCAATTAATTAATAGCCTTCGAATAATATTAAACATTAAACTTAAATGCATTTTCTGATATTTAATTAATAGTATATATTCAATTAATGCAGTCAAATTGTGTAAGAAAATCTATGATAAGAATCAAAAATAACGAAAGAAAAGATAATTAATATATATATTTTTATATAGAATATTTTTGAGAGTAATCCTTGGAAAAATAAAAATAAAAGTAAATATCAGTATTCAATTGCTTCTTGCTGTTAAATTTCAAATAATTCTATTAAAATTAAATTTTTTGAGATATAGAGATATTTTATTGTTTAAGCTCTATATTTATTCATATAAATTTTTAGTATATACGGCTTGTAATTTATTTTAATATGAGGAGACTAAATGAATTGAAATTTGTATAATTCTTACAATTTTTTTAGAAGTTTTTAAGTATAAAATAATTAAGATTATGATTATAAATAAATTAACCAGGTCAATTGTATTTAAGCTATTATTTTATTAATTCTATCAATTTTAGTATACTTGAAGTAAATATAAGTATGAAATTATGAAAGTAAAGTATAATAAGGACTTCATTTCAAATTTTGATATGAAAAGTAATGTTTAGTATTGTTAGTTGGATTTTAGATTCCTATTTGAATTTCATCATTCTTTGTCTTGTAATGATTGAGTTTCATAATTGAATCCGAGTGTTGAGCTTGGATAATTAATAATCCCCAAAACTCCCTTAATCCCCTTACTCGTCTTCCATTTCTCCAACTCTTCGCTATTTTTTAATCTTTGATTGTGTTTTAAGCAAATCAGTGCGCATAAACTAGCCAAGTTAGTGGAGTAGTTGATATTGGTTGTCTGACTTAGAATTATTAACGTCAACAGCTATTTCATAGTACATCTCTGGGTGAGTAACAATGCCGTAGAAAGGGTAATCATGGTGCTCTATAATCGTTGATATGGTAACTAGGGTTGGTTCAGTATAAACATCTACTTTTGTTGTGTCATTAGATAACAATAAAGGTAATTTATATGGGTAAATAAGATTTATATAAAAATGTTGAATAATTATTAATAAAATTTTAATAAGATTCATAGCCTGTGTTATTGCTTGATGGTTAAATCCAATCAGTAGTTCTCAAAACTCTTTAAAAGATATTATTTTAATATCACAAAAATAATTTAATCTATTGATAAAATTTCATTTATATTTTAATTTTGACTCTATATGCCTCTTCAAGTTGTTGGGAGAGCCTAAATTATGCTTAATTTATAAATAATTTTTTAAGTTAATTTCCTGCACAAAACTAAATTAAAACTTCAATAAATTATCTTATATATCAATTAAGAGAGATACTATGATATGTCAGGCAATATAACATGGGGGATTTTTTTTATTTATATCTACTCTAGTTAATTAAATTTTTTAATTAAAATTAGATTATAATAAAAACATATGAAATTTGATTAATTTTAGTCCCTAAAGTTAAGGATATTTATTGTACATTTCAATAAGCACTGTATTATGATGTAAATGATACAATAAATTTTCAGTCTGAATGGCATTCTATATTTCTGGAAAAAATGGTGAAATAAACTCTGAATTTATTGAGGTTTCAGTAAGATTTATTGGAGTTTGTAGATTTTCTAGGTCAACCTTTTTTCAAGAAATCTGTGTGGTTTAACTCGAAGTAGAACTTTATTTGAATCAATATAGATTGCAGAAAAATATCCAAAAATAATAAATAGCTAACTACAATATTAATTTGTTAACTCAAGAACATATAGGAGTTAAAAGCCTTAACAAACTCCAGGAATAGGAAAGTGTAATCCATTTAGTAATATATTAAATTTGAATTATTTATTTTTTATTTTTCTTATAAAATATAACCCAAATTTTAATTAACAACATTTTTTGGTATTGATGTTTTACCTCTTAGCAAAGTTAAGTATCTTCTCTGCTGTTTTAGTATATTAATGCTTTAAACAAGTGTAAGGGTCAATTAAAACAACACTACCCTCCCCGAGAAGTATACCCCCCCATTGACTTATGCTTAATATTAAGATTTAAATATTAAATGATATAGTATATCTTGTTATGCAAAATTAAAAATGGAATAAAATTGATGCGAGTAAGCTGCTGTACAAATCTCCATTAATGGCATCATAAGGTATTAATACTGGAGTTGATGATGATGATTTTTAGCCTTAAATTAATTTACGGGAAGTTTCAACCAATACTGGAGTTATTAAGGAGTTTACAAACATTTCATAGTTTGAAGTGAAGATATATTGGGAGGCGTTGGTGTATTGGTAAAATTCAGGTTTATCAAGAGGGATAGTAAATTAAAACATAAAATGCACTATTTAATTTATTAAGAGAGACAATCCAAATCATATAGATTTTACTATATAAATCTAAGTAATTAAATTTTAATTAAAAATAGTTAGAACTCCTATAGTAGGATAGTCCACGGCCTGAGTTTTATCTTGACTGAGAACAGCTAGTTTTTTTAATAAAAATCCTGATGATCTCAAGCTTGAAATATTAGCAATTGTATTGCCAAAACCATCAAAACAATTTACTGAGTTAAAGATGGCTTCTTATATGCATTATAAGAAAACATCTTTCGGCTTAAAGCGCTGTGTAACCTTAAAAGTCCCTTTTTATTTAGAAAATATTTAATATAGGTGATATTGAAATCTTAATATATTCTAAAATGTAATTGGAGATTATTAAACTAATAATAGCACTGGATAATTTTATTTAAATAATAAGTTTCAGATTTTCTTATGTTTCTCTTCTTTTCTTTTCAAATATTCTTTATAATTCAATTTATACATTGGAATTAACTGATTCATAATTTAAATTCAAATTTTCATTAATAAATATATAGATATTGCGCCTTTTTAAACTCAAATTATTAAATTTAAACAGCTTTTAAGAAAAAATGAATTTCTAGGAAGATCAAGAACAAAATTCTTCAAATTTTCAATTACTGCCCTAGATGCATAATTTTTATTAGAATGGCCAAAATTAGACTCCTAATCTGACTTAAAAGCAGAAATTCTTGCATAATTCTAGGAAGATAATCCAGTACTAAAGTTTCATTGAATAAAATAGTATATTTGAAAGTAGAGGAGGCTTATTATCTAATTATAGACTATATTTTTTATGTAAAAACGATAATAGTGGAAGAAGTAATGGTAAATAAAGCGTAGGTTTAGATCAGAGTGCTAATTCATATTAAAGGTAGCAATAATTTACAAATAGCTTCTTCAAAAATAACAATTTCAGTGATAATAGTGCAATAAGTGCCAAAGTGTAAAGCTTCGAAGATGGTACTTCTCATTCATCATTATAAAATAAAATAATCAATTAAAAAATTTTAATTTTTAAGAGTCGAAGTTTATTGCCCCTAGAAAATTTCCCATCATATTCATAAAAATACTTAATTAAAGTATACTTATTTTTTTCCTTTAGCTTGTAATCTTCTACAAGTAAATATTCTTAAAATTAATTATGTATTTATTATGAACTATGCCGCTTACAAGCTTATTATTAAGGCCTATAATTATTGTGATTATATAATATAATAACTAAAAATTTCACTCTCTTCTTTGCACTCTATTTTTAAGTGATATCTTTATAAATTCAATAATAATTATTATAAATTTAATATTAATTTTGAAATATTTTTAATTGTAGATTGGTAAAACTTGTTTAATGATCCTAACATAATATTGAATGGAGCACTATTAACTTTCTAAATCATAATTGATGTTAAACTTTCCCATTTTAAATTTAATATATAAAATTTCCTTTCTTAAAAGGAAAATTCCAAGTGAGCAGGAAATTTTACTCTCTTAATATTTTTTTTATTAAATTATCATATGAGGATATAGAGTATCTCGAGGCTAAAAACATGATATCAAAGAAAAGTAGAGCAACTCAATGCAAAGCAGAGTTAATTAGAGAATGACCACTTCTTAGACCTAAGGAAGAATGCAACTTGAGAGATTTAACCCAAATTCAAGTGCTCTTAGAGTTGAAGACCTCATTAACTCTTCAAAATAAAAAGAACTCACTCCTAATTCTAATAGTCATATAGTTGAGGTTTCTGTAGTAGATGAGGACGGCAATCCAAGATCAATTGTGAATCTCAAAAGTGCCGATTAAAATATTACTTACGTATCTCCCGAGATTTGTAGAAAATTGAACATCAGCAATCAAAGCAGCAATAAGGGCAAATCAACACGAAGTAGGTCTCAAAAGCAGAGGGAATATTAACTTTACAGAAAAGCTAGAAAACTTTAAGCGTTGATCACTACTGATTTACCACAGCACAGTAAGACAGAAGTGAAAGCAGTTCAAAATAGCTGATTGGATCTACTCTATAATCTAAAATCCTTAATAAGCTAAGAAATAGGAACAGAGAGTTGATATACCAACTAAATCCTAACTACTTTCACATTTACAATCAGTAATATTAATTCGATAACGTTATTGACTCATCTCCTTACACTAATACAGATCATAACTCAAGTTGTATAACTTTGAGGAATTAATTAAGCACATTAAATAAAAATGAAAATATTGTCAGTGGTTCTCCACCTGTCGCAAGAAATCTTGGTCTAGGTGATGGATCTACCGAATAATCTCCCTCCTTAAATCTTTCTGAATCTGTAACTCAAGAAGAATTACTAATGATGGGATTTGAAGTCTCAAACTAATAACTTCAGCAGTAATTAAAGAACTGAAATATTAGCATCATTAATTTTATGAGTTAGCTTAGAAAAATAATTCTTAATATATCAATTATAAATAGAAAATAGATGTAATGACTCTGAATAAACTGCAGTGATAGATTAGTAATGCTCTCTTACTCCATAAAAAGATTTTCATATCAAATTAATTTTATACCACAAATACAATATTTAAAATTAGTGAGCCTTTCTATATCGAGAGAAAAATTAGATAAAATATTTTATTTTTATAGATTGCTTTATTTCTTTCTTTAGTCCGATCTTATTAATTAAGAAACTAAATTACTAAATATCTAAAAACTGATACTTCCCTCATATAATAATTTATATAAAATTTTATATTTCAAACTAATAAGGGTAGCTCATTTCATAAGAATTCTCTTAAAAATACTGAGGATAAATAAATTCCCAAATAAATATTAAAAATATTAAATTTCTTCTCTTGATCAATTAACCCTGTGATTAAGGCCTGTATCTTATATCATTAGATACAACAAAAAATTGTGCAAAATATTCAGAACTTAAATTCAAAATCACAAAGTGAAATATCAATTTAAGATTTTTCAATTGGATCTCTACCAAATTAAGAGAATGGAGGATTAGTCTCTGACTATACAATTGAAGGATCTCCTGAATTTGTTAATAAAGAATTTAATCCATTAATTTATTGATCAAATCTCTTCTTCATAAATTATTATAACATATAATTTACCAATTTATAATTTCACGGGTATTAGTTACATTTTTTTATCAAACATACAATGAGCTTGAATCCTCTTTTATTTTTATATATACAAATCAAATTTTAATAAAAATTAAAAAAACAACCATATTTAGACAGCAGTAATAGTCAAAATAAAAATCATACTTTAATAAAAACAGAAAGCAAGCAACAAGCTTCCCCTTTAAAATAAGTCTCATATTAAATGCTTTAGCTATTCCAAAAATCTGTTTCTTAAATCTCAAAAAGAACTTCGATTTTGACTTACTAGGCGGTGTTTAAGGTTTAGGAATGAATTTGAACTTGAAGAATTTCTCACATAATTTCTAAGTTAAATTCACGAGAAATATCCTAAGGAATTCAGAAAAAAAATAATGACAATTATCGTTTTAAATATTATGAATATGATAACTTTAAATATCTTAAAAATTCTTCGTGCTAATAATCTACAGCGATAAAGGCTAATTAAGATGCCCTTAGTTCTGAAAATTCCGATGAAAAATCTTAATTAAATCAGCACAAATTTATAGAAATCTTCGGAAAAAATTACTCCTCCAACTATTGTTTGGATTGCTTTAAAATAAAAATAAAATTGGGGAATTCAAATTGACCAAAATGAATCTTTATCAAGACCTGAGATTATTTTCCAGAAATCAAGACCTACTTTTATTGTTAAAAAAAGAAATGCAAATTCCTCGCATACTTAACTTTTAAAAATTAAATATTTTTTAACTTTACATTGATTGTAGTATTCATGACAAGCAATCCGAAAACTTAACCTCTAACAGGATACTTAGTATCGCCCAAACTTTTCTGTAAAATATACTGATCAGAATCTTTGCTTCCTTAACCTAGTCTCTTTGGCTTTACTGAAGTTCTTGTTGATCTACTCATAGGAAACTACTGATCAGAAACTGCAACCTTTCTTGTTGTAAGTATACTTATCCTTCTGTAAAGTATCCTGTTAGAGGTTAAGTTTTCGGATTACTTGTCTTGATTAATTAAATTCAATGACTCTATTATTTAAAATTAAAAGTATGCCATTTCATATTAAAGCCAAAGTCAACCAAGAAATAATCTCAATACCCTTCTTGAAGAGCTTTCTAAAGAGCGATTAGACGATAAGAATTCCAGAGATGCAATTTACGAAATAAATGGTATTATTGACAAGATATTCTTGGGAGAGTAAATTAAGAATAGTCGCAAAGGTACCCCTACATTTTCTATTTCAAGGTCTATGCAAAGAAAGAGGTTTAGTATTTTGTAAAGCAGAGAGCTTTGCTAGAATACTTCTCAACAAAATATATATGATTTTTAATATTCAAGATTTAATTGAAAGAGAATTTATTATACAAGCCTAGTCTAGAAGCAAAATCAAATACAATAACTAGAATCACAATGGTCAAACAATTTAGTTAAAATAGATCATGTTAAACCTCAATCAACCTCTAATCTCTCACATTCTCAATCCCCAATAAACCCAGTGCTAACATCTTTAAAGTAGAAATTCTTAAGAGTAGGTGATATCCTTAAACACAAAGAGAACATCAATCCAAATATCTAAGTTCAAAATATAATCTAAAATTCTCATATAAACGGTTCAGTAAATCTTGAATAGTAAAATATTAGCAGTTTGAATGATGCAAAATCTCGAGAGTCTATTGAAAGCGTGAGTGGGTTGAGATAAATGATTAATAAGAGCAGAGTCAAGTTGCCTACGATCAGTAAGTTTAATGGAATTTTATAATTAATTACCTTTTAGGGAAAGCTGCAATTGTATTTAAAAGTAAAAGCTAGAACTAAAGGCAGGGTAGCTAGATTGATTATCATTCTTACAATTTTAAATAAAAAATAACTTTTACTTTCCTTTTACATTTAAAGTTTATAAACTAGAGTGAGTTATTGATGCCTTTTGAAAATTCAAATAAGCTGACTTAAGATTAAGCTATAAGGTCGTCATTAATAATGATTTTTTCAATGAAGATTTTTTATTCAGATATTTTTTAATATTTTAAATCAATCATTTAACGTTTAAAGAGTAGTGTATACGAAGAATTCACTGAAGGATGCAAATAAGATAATCTAAAGATTAAATATTTCAGTTAATAACAATTAACAATAGAATCCTGGTGTAAATCTAATTAGATGAAGAAAACTGTAAAATCATAATAGATTTATGGAATATTTCAATAAGAAGGTAGTAATCATATCTATACAAGCCAAAAGTGATGTGTGAATGTTAGGTTGAATTTTATGAGTCATATGAGTAGTTTTTGTGACTAAGATTATGAATTTGAAGAGTAATTTTTAAGCCAATTACAAATATTATTAAGCAAAGTTATTCCAAAAATATATCTAGTTATATTTTTCACATTTATCACCGCCCATTACCAAAGTTACCAAAACCTTAAGCTCCTTCTACTCCACCGCCTATCTAGTTTGAGTTAACTGAAAATTGCATATTTTAAGGGGGTCCAACGATGAATTGTTGCTATTATTAATGATTTTAATTAAATAGTTTATGAATCACATTGGATATTATTTTATTATAAAATGAAGCAATATTGCTGCTGCATCTGTTATTAATCCCCAAAACCTGCATTATTCCCAAACTATTGTCTAATATTTCCTGCAATTCCAAGCACTCTATCATTTGGCATAGTTTTTTTTTTAATTTTATTATTTTATGAAACCCTAATTAAATATATAAAGCTAATAAAATAAAAACATGTGATCAATTTAATATTGTATAAAATGCACAGGTTATTACTGCATGCATTTATTATTGTTACTGCTATTTTCGAACTGATGGTGGTAAGTTTTCTACGTTTGAAATTTTTTCCGCCCATTTCACTCTGTCCAAGGGGCAGTCATCGTGAGTCTCAAGCCACTTACAAATACAAAAGTAATATACTTTTACCTTAAATCATATTCATTTGAAAATAAATAGAAAATTACTTGTTTTTATCATTAATATGTAAATGCATATGGAAATGATGGCCACATTAGCCCTGAATTGGGGCACAATCTTCACCAGCATATTTGCACTCAGGACAGGGCATTTCAAAAAGATTAATGCAAATGACGCAATGTGGGTCCTTTATGTCCCAATTCCAAGAAGCCACTGCGAACCAACTATCAATTAAAACTCTCATTTTCAAATTATTATCTTTAATTATTAATTTTCTATTTTTACATAACTCTCTAACTCATTATCATCATTAATTCATTTTATGCATAATAATTAAAAAGATAGAGTGCAGCAAGTTTGCTTTGAAATTAATTATTTTAATTTATCATAGATTAGAATGAAATATAATTATTATTAGGAAATCCCATTCCAAATGAGATATGGTCTTGTATCAGTATTGGTGATTGTTAGCTTCTTAAAGATTCCAATCTTTGAAATAATTTTCATCTTAATCTTCCATTTATTTATCTGACATAGCGGGTGTGTAATCCTCACTTATTAATATCTAACTATCTTTAAATTCAAAAGATTATACAGACCATAGTATCTATATGATATAAAATAAATTGAATTATCAGTTTGTTACTTCAGACTTTACTTTAAAGTATCAAGACAATCACTTCTCGAACTATCGTTTTTATCTTACTAACTGCTGTTATCTAATTGAAGTTAATTTTTCATGTATTTTTGGATTTTCAACTTTAGAGGAGAGTGCAGAGAGTCTGCGTTGTCAGAAGAGGATACTGAGTCTTCTTTATTTAGAGGTGGAGATTCCTTTGACTTACAGTAACCGCTGATTAATTCTGAATCTGATTTCAATTAATAAATTTATACTTTATTTATAAAATTATCGTATTATATCAAAGAAGTCTCCTTATCTGATTCAGATAGATAATATTTATGCAATTTTACAACGATTCCCTTCGAGATATGTCGATCTGCACTATAAGTTAATTTTATAAATTAGTAAAATTTAAAAATCACTCGAATGCTCGAATATCATGTCGTTTGCGGGCCTCTCATGCAGAGTCTTAGATGGTCTTGTACTATAATTCGCACTAGTAGCAACGCTTATTGATAACCTAGGTTTGCCATAAGCCCCACTTAGTTAATGTTGAAGCAGATAAGAACTGCTAAATTGCTAAAATTATTATAATGGACCAGAGGTTAGAGAACCTCTGCCATTCATACTAATTTATAGGGTTTAAATATGTGGTGGAGTTTGCATATCTATCACTTTGAATTATATAAAATTTATTGAAATAAATTTTCTCTAATCTTATTTTCTAACGGTGTATATGATTTAAGATAGTCATTTAATAAATAAGAACTTATATATCGGGAATCCTTGAGGCCCTAGTCTTTGTCAATAAAAACAAGTTTTCCAAATTAGATGAGATAGATGTGAAGATATTTTGAGTCAAGTCACTTCCCATAATTCTGGGCTTTCTTGTTTTTTCTCTATTTAATTTGCTTCTTTAAATGGTACTAACTTAATTTTCAGAGTCTGACTCAACATAGAACTCATCTTCAATTTAATCCATTATTGGATTAATTCCCATTTTAATTAAATATAAAAGTTAGAATAAACCCTTTAACTTTAAATCTGAAAAAAATCAACTGAGTATTTTTTAAAAATAAGTTGTTTAGATTTTTGTTAAATTCAGGTGAGATATGTTGCTTATTTTTCTTGACTTGATTAAGATAGAAACTAAATTTTTTCTAAATTTTAAGCAGAGTCAATTTGTGCCCAAAAATTCTTTAACTGCTGTTTTTTATTATTTGTTTAATTCTATGTGTTGCTGATAAGTGCTTATTAACTCATTCATTTGATCCAATGATATGAATTTATTCCCTTCTATATAAATTGGTTTTTATAAAAATATTTAATATTGATTCAATAGCATCAATTTCAAATATCTCTGACCGTGAGCCTAATTCTAAAATCATTCTTGCAAATTTGTTTATAAAAAAGTTATAAATGCTTAAATAATTGAGTTAATTTATAACTAGAAGCTTAAGACCTTGAATTTATTAGAACTTTTTTTTCTGTTCTCATTTGTTTCCATAATTTAATAAACCTAAATTCATGATTTTCACTCAAAATAAATGCTTAAAATTAATTTTAAAGGAAATGCAAGTATTTAAAGATGAACTTACAACATTTTTGCAGTCGTCAAACTTGCCTAGTAGTAAATACTGTTCATTTTTCGACATATGCAAGTGAAAATTCGATACTATTTAGTAATTAATCGATATTCACATCGGTGTGCATGTGTGTCCTATAAACAGTTTTATATTAAATTTATCTTACATTCTTTTCTCATGAAAAATATTTATCACTCTGATCATATTGAACGAATACTGAGTCGTCTTGATAAATTATATTTCCTTCTAGCAGTCTTATTTCAAGACATATTCCTCATTTTAGATTTTGTCATTTTTAAGTAATATTATGGGGGATGGGTGATGATTTTATTAAATCGATGAAACTTCAGTCTATTTCATCCCAGTTCGATTTTTCTTTAATTAAGTTTTAAGTATTTACGATTTAATTAAAATTAAAGTCAATGTATTTATTTCTTAGAAAGTGAAATAAGTGTTTCTCTTTTCTTATTGAAATGACTGTATAGAATAAAGTTGCATATATATATATTAAATAAAATTCAGTCAAAGTATTCTTTAGTATGTTAATATGGATATGTAATTAAATAATGGCAGCTGAAGTCTTTTTAACTTTGCTCATGCCTTCATTTCTCTTGAAAATCTGATAACCTTTGGCATTGCTCATTTTGCTTTATTGCAACATTCATCGACACAATAAACAGAGAGTAAATTACTTGACCCCATAGACAAGCAAATAAACTTAAAATCTTTTCAGAAATTGAAGATATTAAATTTAAAATATTAAGAGTAAATATAAATATCCATTAATAGAATATTAAAACATATTTAGTTTATTCCAATAATTCTTCCAGGATTTGTATCAATAGTAATGTCTCCATAGTCAACTAATAAATTTGAATTACAAATTTAATCACAAAATTTAAGGAATATGTTGAAAAATAATGATACTTACTTGTAAGCATAAGTATAATAATGCTGAATTGATATGATTATTAAGTTTTATAATATATTAATTTTATAACTATCGAAATTAAAGTTGGAAAAATTGTAATATATAGATTCATTTGGAACTTAAAAATAATAGGACAAGGAATTTATGATATAAACTTAAAATATAATTATTTATAAGCTTGAATTACAAGAGATTTAGGTCAGGAAATATATTTTGGAGCAAAAATTTCAATAACTCAAATTAATATAAATTGATATGTTTGATTGAGGTGATTTTTGTTCAAATTTTAACAATTAGTGCCTTAGTATTTTACAAAAACAATTGTTTAGAATGTTAAACAAAAAGAGATAAATAGAGAGTACATTAAATGACTATATTTACCATTTTTAAAAAATTTATCAATATTTTTGTTTCAATTCTATCTTGGAATTAATCATCTAGAATGAATCCCATATACAATCAAATTTTCCATTTCTATTTAGATTTGCTCTATATTCTCTTTTAAATTAACTGAAAAAATAAAATTGAAACAAAGGAATCATTTATTTTACTCAACTAACCTCTCTAAATTTCTTAGTATGATTCCAAAGAATAAAATACTCACACAAATTGCACATATCAGCATTATATAAGGGTATCTCTTTATCATGTTAAAATAGATAATTCAATTAAATGACATACAACATTTAAAAAGCGAAATTATTGCTACAAATTAAAATCATAGCTTTCCAAGCAAATTTAGATCTAGTCTTAGTGCCATTTTAATCACTGTTAAGAGGCTTTAAAAATTCTGAAGATATAAATTATAAGATTACCAAAGTCTCTTATAAAATATATTGAATGAGATTATGGAATGCTATTAATACTATTAATAACTACACGAGTTTATGTTCCATTAAATCTAAAAAATTGTTAACAGAAAAATTATAAAAATAGTATATCATATGTTTTTCTTCAATAATAAATTTAAAGGTCTCAAATCTATGAAGATATGTAATCTAAATAAATAAATTCAAGCACAGATCATATCTCATGTGTACAGACATTCCATGCCCCTTTGATAAACACTGAACTTTATGTCTAAACCTGGAGGATTAATCAAAGAGTGCAATAATAAAAAATATTTCTATTTTTTATACATTTGCAAATTTAATTGTGCAAGATTATTTCAAGGACAAACTTGTAGATATATTTAGTATGATATAACTGAACTATAAATCACAAAGATTATGATAAATTTAAATTTACCATTTATTCAAAGCTTATGATTCCTGTATTTATAGAGATGCAATATGCATCTGTACATTTGAACAATAAGAGCGATCTCGATTACTGTCATTACATTACCGAATGACTTAATTACTTATGTCGAGACATCATTATTTAAAATCCATATTTAACTTACGATACTTGGAAATAAAATTGTTTTAGAATAAAAATGGGAAAATAAACTTATTTTCTTGAATTATACACATAATGATTGCCCACTAGAATTTCATTCTAAAAATCAGCTATTAATTTTTTTAAATTTACATTAATTTGAAGCATAAAAACTACAAGGAAAGCAAGGATAGCTCTATATAGAAGTAACATTTTTTATTTCAGCTTTAATTCTTAGATTTATCTTCGATATTTGTGCTTTCCATTTATTCTCAGAGGAATCCCATTTTCACCATCGATATAAGATGAATAAGAAGATATCGTAAATGTAAAAAATTGTTATGTATAAAATATTAATTTATGAATTTAAAGATAATTTGTGGAATTAAATAATATAGCTAATAGTTTAGTAGTCTGCTTTTTAGTATTATTTTTAGCATTGGTTCCATTTATAGTTTAATTTCTCATTTCTTTGACAAGAGAGGTGCACTTTCTACTTAATGATAATTGCTTGCGTTTAAATTCTTGGAATATCTTTTCTATAAATTATCAATTAAACCGATTCATAAAAGCAATTAAAATTACAATCTATTGTTAGTTGGTTTCTACACTTATAAAATTAGAGAGCCATTATTTTCAAAGCGACTCTATTAGGAAAGATTTTTAATGAAGATAAAATTATCTTATAAAAACCATCTAACTTATATTTATTAAGTATCTCATTAGTAGTGCTTTGTTTCTTTAAAGCAGGATTTGAAAAATCTATTGCGACAGTTTAAGCCATTGCTTTGTCATTTATGGCCACCAAATTTCTAGCAGAACGAGTGCGCTATCTCTTAATAGTGTATAAGAGATTTTTATTATTTTACTCTGTCTTATGATGTTATCATAGAAAAACTAATATTTTTAAAATATTTTTATAATTCAAAAATTTAAATTAATTTATGATACTAGACTTTATCTCATAAAAATAAATGTTTCATCTTTAAATTTATAATTTTACGGAAAACAGACTACTTCTTAATAGTTTCATCTTCAAATCATAATTTTATTTAATTTCAATACTATGGAGATAAATACCCCATCAAATTGTCTATGTAAGAAAATTTGTAAATGGCATTACTTTGAGAGCACATGATTGGTGTCTTTTTTATTCTTGCCTAAAACTTCTTTACATTAGTTCCTATTAAATAAATCTTTGAAAGTACTAGGCCTCTGATTTCTATCTTTGGGAGCCGTCTTATTATGATTAACTTCAGAAACTGCATCATCAAATGAACTCCTACTAAAATGGCTTGTGTTCTCTTCTGAATCAACATAATCCCCAATATATATGTAAGCAAAGAATTGATAAGTTGGCAAAATATTTTAAATAGATCAATAAATGAGGAAATTTATAGTACCGATGTTAACTTAATTATATGGAGCCACTATTACCTTATAAATAGATGATAATATCAAAGATTTAAACTTACCAGAAGCTGCATTTAAAAGGTTAGGAAGATCGGTTTTAGAAACATACTAATATCCAATGAATGAATTCATCTAATTTATACTTAATTTTAAAGATTAACTTCACTGGATTTAATATTAAATAGCTAGATTTTTTAAAATTTACTATATGATTTCTACTATTGAACCAATATCCTCAGGATTTATTGATAGCTTAAAGTGATTCTATTTTTATAAGTTAAATTTCACTATAACTAATTAAATGAGTAGTTTTGAGTGGCAAGGAAGGAGCGGTTGATTTAAGAGATGTGATAAATTTATTTAAACTTTGGAAATCAAGATCAAGCAAAATTAGGTTTTAAAAAATGTAAAAATAGGCTATAGCTTTAGAATTTGAATCCTTTCTATCTCTAAAACTAAATAATAGCGAATAGAAATGTGCAGTCATGACTAGCTAGAAGTTAATGGCACTCAATATATAAACCTTAAGTCTTTGGTTTAGATCTAGAGAAATTTCCTCTGCTGGATTCAAGGGGTCATATAGTTATGGTTGGATACTAGCGTTGAAAGAATTCACGAATCATATCTATATCCTACTGGATTATTGGTTTCTATGAACTTAAAATTAAAAATCGAGCTAACATAACTGTATAATCATGTCATTATCATATTTATGTGTACCATAATATTGTAGGAATACATTCGATTTGTGGAAATAAATTAAAATTAAAATTAATTAATTTTTAATTACCTTCAGTTATGTTTTTGGAGAATGTCTCCAAACCATGGCTTCATTATGCTCATTGGATAACACATTAAAATTAAGACGGTGGTTATTATTGCTAGAATGAATTTATCTCATCGCTCAATAAAGAAAAACCCCTTATACTGTTTTTGTGAGCAAGCTCAAAATCAAAATATTTTGCTTCCTAGGATGATTCAGGAATATGACCAATAGGAAAGTCTAGTTAAAATTGCGGGATCTACCGTAGAATCTACTTAGATTTGAATTTGAGTAAATCTGGATTTGATAGATGCCATGATTTTAATATTTAATTAATTTTCCAAAATCGATTGCATTCCTTCAATATTCTCAATCCTTCTTTTTGTTTTCTTTCGGTCGGCTCTCTCAAATTAAGTGAAAATATGTACTTTTAAAATTTCATATTTGCCAACAATTTAAACTTTTTATCAAATTATCTATTCTAAGTAAAGATATTTATTGGGGTTTATATAATATTAATAGATAGGGTAAATTGATTGAGTGTTTTTATTAAATTAATTAAATGCAAACCATCAACGAAATTAGTTCCACCTTGATCTATTGCAATAGTCTTATTAGAGGTTACTGAACAAAACTGAGAATCTGAGTTTCCGTATAAAAGCTAATAGATAGTTGAGCTCGATCTCAATTGGTCCAGTTTGGATTTGCTTATGCTTGAAATTTATGAAGAACTTTAGATTTTATTATATATTAAAATTTAAAATGATATTTATCCCCTTATTAGCTGACTTAATTCACCCTATATTATACAAAATAAAATAATTTAAAAATTTTATTAGAATCACTAAATTAGAAATAATTGTTGTTGTTGAATGATTAAGAAATTTACTCTTTTATTGACTATTTTACTTCTTTTTGTTTTTAATTTTAATATTCTTAAAGTCTTTTGTTCAGGAGATATTCCTTAGGAATATCTGTATTGAGTTACTTATGTCAGCTGTTTAAGAAAAATTAAGTATTATAACATTAAAAAAATATTTAAACTATTTTCATTGACATTATGCTAAGTTGATTCATGGTATTAAATCAAGAATTTAATTGTTAATATTTCTATTGCTTGAAATAATAGAATGATTAATGCATATTGAAATGGTATGTAATTATTGAGTTAATGCTCTCGAAATTTCTGAAACTTGAATTCATTGTGAGACTTGACGCTATATTACTTGTTTTCATGCTACTCACACTGCTCCCCACAATTGAGTTAACATGAGATTAATTGCTGCTTAAAACAACATTAATTTAGCTATGTTTTTATGATTGTTACATTAAATCATCAAAATCCCAAGATTTCTTATGTATTTGTATTATTTAATTGATTTATAGGGTAAAGTTGGGGTCATACTTGAGTTAATTGAGAAAACGAAATCTTATGAGATTAAAATGTATTTATTGAATGTTATTTTATTTATCAGAAAGAACTCTATTTGCTTCTCATTCTAATAATTACCTTGGATCATGGTGCTCTTACGATTATCTTCTCTAAAATTCTCTTAATTTCTTAACACTTATTTTCTTAATTTAAAACTACACCATGATGTATTGATAGTTTCTCATGCAGTGTACAAAAGTAAGAAATCTTTCCATATCATATTATAATATTATTGCAGCCACCGTTCACATATCTCCCAGCATGTAAAACCATTAGTCCGCATCTCTTTTATTGGGATACCATCTGGATTACCAAGTATCTTTGCTAAAGTAACTATCACTTGAATTAGAGGTCTATTGAAATCGATGTCTACTATTCTTAAAGGATAGAGATTCAATAATTAAGTTTCAAGCTTCAAATCTCTGTAAACATAACTAAGTTTTTGAAGCTCTTTGACACTATAAGTATATTCAGATACAATAATACTAAAATCATCTGGGAATATATTAAGATAGACATACTCTCTTAATGTAATTCTCCGCCCTTAAAGAAATTGTAGCATTCTTTGGGTGGTACCTCTCTCACGCCCCCACAATTATCAAAGCGAAAAATAAAATCAATAATTATATCACTAACCAAATTTAGGTCAAAAATCAAGAATTTAATAACCAAAAATATTGATTAAAACAATTTGAAGCAGTTTGACTTTGAAAAAATTATCAATTTATCATAAACACTAATATTTATATTTGTTTTTATTCATATTACTATTTGAATAATTTTCATATTTTAACCTATAATATTTTTCAGAATCTTGGAGGCAATATATAGTTCACTTTAATAATAACAAAAAAGAGAATTATAAGATAATAATATGTAGGATCAATTTATTTTAGAATGAAAGTGATTTTTTGTCACTATTAAAGTGAACTATATATTGCCTCCAAGATTCTGGATAAAAATATTATAGGTTAAAATTTGAAAATTATTCAAATAGTAATATGAATAAAAACAAATATAAATATTAGTGTTTATGAATAAATTGATAATTTTTTCAAAGTCATACTGCCTCAAATTGTTTCGATTAATATTTTTGGTTATTAAATTCTTGATTTTTGACCTAAATTTGGTTAGTGATATAATTATTGATTTTATTTTTCGCTTTGATAATTGTGGGGGCGTGAGAGAGGTACCACCCAATTCTTTTAATTTAAAAGAATTATCTTTTTAATCTCTGTCTGTTCTTTTACTTACTAAATATGAATGTTTGAATTATCATATCTGTTCTCTTATTCTTGTTTTATAATTCAATGAAGAAGACACTTTCCTAAAATTCAAGATCTGTTAGATCTGTCTTCCTTTCAATTTAGATAAATACTGTAATTTTATTGGATTTGAAATTTAATTTTAATTATCCATTTTCTATAAAAACTGCTTTTCAAATTAATTTAGCCACTGTGTTTAATTAAAATTTCTATTTTAAAGCTCGTATATCTTCTTTAGCAATAGAAATTATGAATTAGAGTTGCTACTGTAAAAATAATGATGGGCTAGATTTCAGCAATAAGCAGTCATTTAATCAGTTTTTAAATATAATTTTTATATTTTTATGCTTATTAATTTTAATTTTGGTACTAACTGAGAATAAATTTAGGTTGGTACTGGTACCAATTAGGTTTTGAACCATTTTGGAACTTTTCCATTAAAACTTCAAAAGTTGATAACTAGGTACTAATTAAGTTTTGGTACTATTAATTGGTACCAATCAAAATTAAACGAATTTAGTACCGGTAATAATTAAATTAAAAAAAAATTAGTACTAATTTTATGGAACTAAATTTATAAAAATAGAGCTTCATATCTGAAGTTTGTTACAACTTTTGTAAATTTTCTCCTCGTATCTTTACGGGGATGACCTCCTATAAGATGCTCATATTTAATAGTAAAACTTTAAACATTAAGATCCAGAAGTCTATAAATTGTAATTTAAAATTCATTAATAGGAGAAGGAACAAATATGGAATATATGAGTGCTGAAATGAAAAAGGTCTAGACTCAAGAAATGATCTCAAGATTTATGAAGCAAGAAAGGTATCTATTGAAATCTCACTCAATATGATAATAATATCAAGTATAGTTAAATATAAGATGCAATTTTATTTACTTCCTATTATGTAAGGTATTAAATTATCATTCTTAAAAGTTATACTCTTGTGATGAGAAGAAAGCATTTAAAAACTATGAGATTAAATTGATAGAAATACCAAACTACCCAAAGATATCTGTCACTAATCTCTATGAGAATACTATGCAAGATGAAGAGTTAGTAGTTTACGTTCCTAGAAGAAGGAACTCTCTAACAAGCTTCCTGAAAGGAATTTCTTTTTAGGTGTTCTTGGAACTTTGAGAGAAAGTTATCTCAGAAAAATCATATATAAAGCTAACAAGAAACGTTATTTTATTTCTCAAGAAGATTAGAATAAGCAAAGCTTACTAATATCGAGAGATTTGGTTTGAAAAGCTTAAGAAGCATTATTAACTGTCAGTTAATCTTTATTTATAATTTTGTAGAGAATCAGTTAATTAGTCTATTTATAAGAAAGATAATGCAAAGTTGACAGAGAGAGAGAGAAAGTGTTAAACCATTAATTAAGGGAGAAGAAAATTTTAAATAGATTTATATGCCAGATTAAATTAACATAATTGCCTTGGTTCTAGTTAACACCAGAAGAATATAAAACAAAGCCTAATCCTTTAATAGTTCGTTAAATTTGTGATGTTATTTATGCATTTGAGTCTAACTCTTATTTATACATTCATTCATCTTTCTCTTGCTCAAACTGTCGTCTTAAAATTTACTCACTCTTTTGCATCTACTCGAAATAAAGTTAAATGTATTAATAAGCAGATATTTCATTGGATGATACAGCAATCGTTTCTTGTAGTAATTATTGATCAAACTTTAGTAGAATTTTACTCCTTTAATTTTATGCTATATGGAGTGTTATACAGGAATATTTAGTTCTTTACAAGCCTTTTTAGACTTATAAACTAAGAGTTTATCAACAAATAGTAGTATCTCATATTCATAATACTTATCTCTAAGTTAATCTTAAGAACTCATGCTACTTTCGCTTAATAGAGTTAAGATGAATAACATAACTTTATAGCCATATCCTTGCTGATACTGCTAAAATTGATTGAATGACAACCTCTACTTTTTAGTCATTCAAAACCCTAAAACCCCTTAATTAGATGTTTTAATGATTTGATTTGTAGGGTATAGTTGGGGACATATTTGGGTTAGTAGATAGATTTGGCCAATTGCAAAATGAGAAATAGAAATAAGCGATTTTTGGGTTCTATTTATGATGAGAAATATTTAGATTTACTGCTTAAGCTTAGGTATGGTACTAGTATTAATTTAGATTAAGTTTAAACCAGTGCTGAATTATGCAGCAATAGCAAAGCTCATATGCAAGAGCGCCTCAAATATTTAGCTAAAATAGATTATTTTGGGTGAAATTTTTTAATAAATCTACTTCTTACATTTCTTTTTAATTATATTAATTTATTTATATTTTTAGGTACTCTACCGCATTTAACCTGTTTTGCGGTAGAATACCTTAATTATATTAATTATCAAAATATTTAATTTTAAATGCAATAGATAAAAATGAAATGTAGTTTTAACAAAAAGTAATATAGAAATTAAAATTAAATTTATAAATTATAATTATTAAAATTAAGAAGCTATAAAATCTCATATTGTTAAGTGTTGTTGCTTGATATAGCAACACTTAAAAATTATTCCTCACTTTTATTTAAAATAAATTTCTATATTACTTTTTGTTAAAACTACATTTCATATTTATCCATTGCATTTAAAATTAAATATTTTGATAATTAATATAATTAAGGTACTCTACCGCAAAACAGGTTAAATGCGGTAGAGTACCTAAAAATATAAATAAATTAATATAATTAAAAAGAAATGTAAGAAGTAGATTTATTAAAAAATTTCACCAAAAATAATCTATTTTAGCTAATTAGGTATCAGTGCTCTAGCAGTTAAACATTTCAATACTTGTACTAAATCTCATTCTGCTAGAAAATAAAAGTATTCTTAGTATTATTATGAATACCTTTGTGACTCTAAGGTATTTGGCTCACTTTCCACTTAACTAGCGAGCTGTGATGTTTCATCGCAAGTTCCCGACATATGAATCTCTCCATAGACTATCGCTAAATTTATAGAAGATATGGTATTACTTTAAAGACTGTCAACAGAGTGAAGAGAGTGATTGATTTTGATGTGTCATTTTATCGTAATAATCTAAACTATATATATGGTTAATGCAGAGAGCTATTTCTAATAACATCAAATTAATACACTCTGATGAAGCTGTGTTTACATTCAACACCTACATAAAAAATCTTGGTACAAGAAGTACAATAATATAAAAGTATATGATTAGAAGTGAAGGTTGTAACTCATGCAATTTTGGATAATATTAGTGAAGATACAGGTTTAGCAAGTTATGTTATTCACCCTCACTCCATTAAATGAGAGCATTTCATAGAATTTTTACATAAGCTTAGAAAATAGTACCAAGATTAATAGATCATACTGTTTATTGACAACCTCTCAGTCCATAAGACAAAGGAATCAAAGAAAGCTTATGAAAATTTAAACATGACTCCTGTATTTAACGTTCCTTGTAGCTCTCATTTTAATGGAATTTAATTCTACTGGAGTTAAATCAAGACTCACTACAAGAAGTTACTGCTGCATCATCAAATGCATGATTTGCCTATTGATACAGTAGACTTAATACAGAGTAGTTCTAAGAGAGTGAGTAAAGATAAGACTACGATATGTGCAAGAGAAGGGAGAATGAATGTTTATAAATAAGTTTTAGTCTTAAATAAATGAATTAGTTCATATATTTAAAGAGCTCTTAAAAGGATTCTGCTTCTCTTTCTTTTCTTCCTCTTAAGGCTTGACAGGCCCTAAGTTTTTTCTCTTAAAGCCTTCTCCTGCATCTATGTTCATGTCTACTGGTTTTTATATTTCTTGATATAGTCTCTTGCTAACTTAATGAACTGTCTGCTGTTTTCTCACCATTTTAACTTTTGCATTCTCTTTCAAAAGGAATATACCAGCTTCCAGATTTTCCTACAAAGATATAGGCTAAAGCTTTCTTGAAAGATAAGTATAACTCTTAAGTTCCTCTAGCCAGGCTGTCCTTATTAGTATGCCTTGCTTCTTTTATTCATCAAGGGCCGTTTCTTGAGAGATTCTTCTATAAATTCTTTCAAATATTCAACCAAAAACACCAAAGAAGAAGCTTCTTTCAGGTAACTTGTTAGAAAGTTATTTCTTGCTAGGAAGGTAAACAAACACATCCTCATTTTTCATCGTATCCTCGTAGAGATTAGTGACTGATATCTCTGGGTAGATAGGTTTTATAATCAGTTTGATTTCTTTTTTTATGAAGGTTTTCTTCTCCTCGCAAAGTACAGCTTTTAAGAATGAATTCTTGGTTCATTCTATCGTTGGAAAGAATAAACCCACTGCATATTATGTTGATTAGCATTAATTTATTATACCTTGTTAAGCGAAGATCGATAGAGGTCTTCCTTGTTTCTGTATCTTGAGATCATTTCTTGAGCCTCAACCCTTTTAATTTGTTCATTGAATGATTCCATCTTTGCTCCTCTTCGCTCCTCTTTATATTAATGAATTTCAAATTACAATATATAGACTTCTGGATCCTAATGTATAAAGTCTTACTATTAAATATGGGCATCTTATTGAAGGTCATCCCCGTAAAGATAAGTGGAGAAAATTTACAGAAGTTGTAACAAACTTCAGAGATGAAGCTCTATTTTTATCAATTTAGTTCCATAAAATTAATACTAAATTTTGTTATATTTAATTAGTACCGGTATAATTTTGATTGGTACCAATTTAATAGTACCAAAACTTAATTAGTACCTAGTTTTCAACTATTGAGGTTTTAATGGAAAAGTTCCAATCTGATTCAAGACTTAATTGGAACCAGCACCAACCTGAATTTTTCACAATTACAAAATCAAAATTATTAAGGGTAGAATTAGAATAATTATAATTATAAACTGAGAATAAATATGAAGTTTTAAGACTTAAATCAAACGAATATCGCTGCAGCTACGATTCCTTCATAGTGTTACTTAAGCCAGAGAAGAATTATTAGCTTTATAATAGAAATTTAAATTTGAATTTAAACATGGCGCTCAACTTAGACAGCAATGGAGTTTCTCTTGGAACTGGATAATCATAAGTTAAACTTAGGATCCACTAAGAAGCCAGAAGTAATCTACAATATGAAGGAGGTAGAGCTTAGAACTCTTGAATTTGAAGCTCATGATTTTTTTATGGAAAAAGAAAAAGAAAGATAGACTTGAGATAAGAGTATAAACATAGGTAACAGATGTTGAGGAAAAAGAACAGCGACTTATTGAAAAGTTAAAAACACTTTGAGTGCCAATAGTGCTGAAACTTTTTCTCAACAGAATCCAGCTTAAAAAGGGGTGTTGACATCAGCGCTCGCTACCTGACGTCACCATTCGATACCTGACGTCACCATTCGAGACATGACGTCACAGCTCTCACATGACATCAGGACATACTACGTGACGTCAGGAAAAACGACATGACGTCAGAGCTTGCTAGTGACGTCTGGGCTCAGTAGATGAAGTCAATGCTCAATTAATTCATCAGCAAATTCTGTAATTTAATTTGAATTTTAATTCTATTGTTTAATGAATTTTTGCTTTATAATCAATATATTTAGAAACGGTTTTTAATCTATGTTTTTTTAAGTAATAATTTTATAATTCCAATTATATTTAATGTTTTGCTGCAAGTAGTTATTAAAAAATTCCAATACCAAATTTTTGGAATTCTTTGAATTAATCAATTATAAAATGTGATTTTATTCAAATATTAAATCTGATTTTGAAGGCAATCATCAAGAGATTAAATGATATCGAATAGTTGTATAGGACTGTATATTGATTTATTTAAATAAAAATAGTACGTAAAACAAAAAATTCATACAATTTTAAATGAAAAAAATATTGTATTTTTAAATATCTAAAATAAGGATTTGAATCTTAGATAGGAAAGCAATTCAATTATAAAAATAAAAACTATATAACCGTTTACAAGCTATTATATAAATATTAAATCTAGAAAATAAAAAAATAAAATTTTTAAGTTATTAATCGATCGAGTTTAAAATACTAAACTCAAAAACTTTTAATTAACTGATTTTGATAAGTTGATAATAATATAATTACATACAGTTATATAAATTAATTTAAAAGTAGTCCTTTAATAAAGTTTATCCCCCCACTTATTAACTGAATTGAAAAGATTCATTATGATTTAAGTAAAATATATACAAATTAAATAATTATGAAGGAGGCAAAAATTTTGATATTTTAATTTTAGTAATAGCACTTTTAAATTTATTGAAAAATTAACTAAGTATAAAATTCTTTTATATTTTTTTTAGATTACATTTAACAAAAGTTAGTAATTATTCAAATACTCTAAAGTATATTCCTAAAATATTTGTTCAAACAAAAATGATTAACTTTATATCATATTTCTAATATTCAAAGAGAAAATAGTAGATGTACATTTTATCAATACAACATTTAATATAATATAAAAATAACTTTTCAATCGAAAACAATTTCATATTATTAGAAATACTTTTGCTATTATGAACATTTAAAAAAGAAAATAAATTAATGCTTTATTAAATTAATTAGAATATTATAAACTAAAGTCAAATAAGGTTTTATATATATATTACTAAAAATTATACCTTAATGTATTAATTAATTTCAAAGTTTTAAATTAATATCGAATTAAACGCTAGAACTAAAATTCAACTTAAATTATAGAATTTGTTGATAAATTAATTGATGATAATAAATACTATTTATTATCATCAATTACCGAGCCTTGACTTCATGTGCTGAGCCCAGACGTCACAAGCAAGCTCTGAAGCCATGTCGTTTTTCCTGACGTCATGTGGTATGTACTGACGTCACTTGGTACGTCCTGACGTCATGTGAGAGCTGTGACCTCGAATGGTGACGTCAGGTAGCGAACGGTGACGGCAGGTAGCAAGCGCTGACGTCAATACCCAAAAATGCACCTTAAAGAAATACACTATAGTAAGGTTAAGGTGTATTTCAAGCATGATAAGGAGGATGGCAGATATTAAAGCTCAAAATGCATGAAATCTTATACATACTCAGCTAAAGTTAAGAATCATATGCAAAAGCATCACTTGAGTGAGTTCTTGAATTAAGAAATGAGACTTAATAATTAGTGCCTTTAAAAAAATCCAATTATCTTGAGTATTAAAGAGGACAGCAGAGAAGCTCTAGAGAAAAAGGCGATTTGATTCAATGAACTAACCAGAAGGGAATGCCCATTTAGCATGATTCAAAGAGAAGAGCTTTGTATATTAAAACCACAAAAAACTTTCAGTAGTTTGATTGAGTTTTTGATTGATAAAAGTAGACTATTATTGCATACTTTATTAGGGTTTTACTAGGGTTTATGTAGGGGTTTAATGTTTAAATATTAGGAATTTAAGTGAGTATTACAAGCGAGTTTTTAAAATATTTCACACAAACATAAGCTTAGAGTCATGTGGCAGTTCTCTGAATTTTATCTTTCTAAGTTGATGTTTGATTGTTTCTATTGTTTGTTAATTCTCTTAGCTTGGCTTGATAATAGTTGAATATGCAAGTTCTCTGAGACCTCCATTTATTTTATTTTTATCTAGATATTGCTTGATTCTCTGCTTAGAATATTTTTCACCCCTGCAGCTAAAGTAATCGTTTCTTGGCATGACGCTGTCTATTGTTATTACTGCTAGAGCCCAGATATCTCATTAAGTGTCTCCATCTATCCAGTTCTCTCTCTCTCTCTGGAAAATATCCAGGAGTGCCGTATGCATTTCCTTATGCAGAGGCTTGTACTCTTTGAGCTCTGTTGAAGTCAATAATATAAACTCTAAGAGGCTGAAAGTTCATCATGATGTTCTCTAGCTTTAAGTGTCTATCAACATAACCTAGCTTTAGAAGCTCTTTAATCCCCTCATCTATCTGCTATTCAATTTAGCTAACTTATCTCTGGCATCCATAGTCAGATAAGAATTCTCTGTAAATCAATTCTAGTAAAGGAAGCCTGAAGGCTACATGATCTTTACCAAGTAAAATAGCATCAAGCTAGATGCTATGCCTGCACTCATTTAACTTTGCCTTTTAAAGAGCATAATACTCATTAGCAAACTCCATTTGGAACTTGTCATCAGCAAGGTAGTAATTGAATGGATATATCTTGTAAGCATATTAGTCATCAGTAATGACTCTCTTCTCTATTTTGTCTTCAAGAGTGAGGTAGCTTTCTAGGAAAGAATCTAAGTCAATAATTTTTAATATAGGAATCTTTATTGCCTCTGTTTTAACCAAGATTTTATTGATATCAGAAACTCGAAAGTTCTTGACTGCTTTCTTCATTTTAACTTACTTCTAGACTTCAACTCTAAGAGACTCCATTGGGTTTCTTGATCTCCTCTTTTAGAGGAATCTATTCCCTGTAGGTTCATGAATAAAGACAAAACTTTAATTGTGCTTTTTCTTTAAGTGCACTTTGAGGTCTCTTGTATGAGAATATGGCTTCTCATAGAACTCACAGACATACTTCCCATCTTTCTTTTAATGCTTGAGATATAACCTTGGCATATCGTTGTGTATATCTCTCAAGTGTCTCTTATAAGTTGACTTGTAAGGGAAAACTTTATTGCATTCTTTACATTAATAGTCAACTTTGGCTGGTATTTATTCATGCTCTATGGAGGGTTGTTTAAACTCCTCCTCCTCAATTTGCACAGCTTCTATGATAATCTCCTTCTTAACTTAAATTTAAATCTCAAAGCTAGACTGGTCAAAGTTGTCATAAGTAGGCTCCCACTGAGTACAAGCGTCTCTGGTCTCTACTTTTCTTGGTTGCTGGAATGATAACTTTTATTGACTTGATCCAAGTAATGCCGCTCTTCTTAACAGGTTAGCGCTCATTTTAGTTTGCTGATAAATTTTATTATAATAATGATAAAATATACCTTGATAAACTATAATAGTCGAGTATAAGACATTCTGGTAGATTCTGGGCTGAGAGGTAAGAAAATTAAGTAACCATTGAAGACTGTAAGTTGACATATTTTATGAGAATTTTATTTGTTTTAGTAAATTAAAATTCTCCTAATGAAGTTTTGTTTCTCTAGAAGGTCCTCCAAATCAAGTTTGAACTTAATTTGGAGGTAAAAGTATTAAGCATTTTTAAATTTAATCTGCTCCTAATTAAGTTTTAAACATAAAATTTAACTCCTAATAAAGTTAGAACTTAATTTGGTGGACCTCCTAAAATAATTTAACATTATTAGGAGCAATTTAATGGAGAGAGTTTGAAAAAATGGAAATTAATTTGTGAGACTTGGAGTAATTTTTTCAATGCTTCTTCTCATATCTTTTTAAGGTTGATCTTTAGTAGGTCATCCCTATATAGTAGTAAGATTTTAATAAACTTAGAATGGATATCCATAATTTAAAATTTCATTAATATTTCTAGAAAGAGGAAGCAGGATTGAGGCTATGAATGATGCAATGAAGAGAATTTAATCTCAAGATTTAATAGGAAAATTTCGAAGTAAAGAGGACCTCTATAGGTACTTGGTTTAGCAAGGTAATAAACTTTTAACTAATACTAACAGATTAACCATAGTTGGATTGTTCTTGCCAACCCAGGAAGGATCTAAAATCTCATTCTTAAAAGCCTTACTGAGTGAAGAGAAAAAAGCATTTAATTCTAATGAAATATGGATGATTCCTAACTACCCTGAAATATCAGTTACAAATCTCAACGATGATGCTATGAGTGATCCAGATGTTGCTATCTACCTTCCATCAAAATTACTGCCTCTAATAAGTTGACAGAGAGAAATTTCTTCTTTGGTGTTCTTGCAACTCTGAAACCTGAGTACTTAAATGAAGTAATTTAAGAAGCTCGCAAGAAATTCTACAGCATTTCTCCTGAAAAAAAAGAGAAGCAAGATATTAAAATAAGTGACAACTGGCTATAGGAACTTCAAAAGCATCCATTCATCTCAAGTAAGCATAGTCTTCTAACTTTATAGAAAAACCTGGCACTGCCATATATTTGAAGAAAGAGCGCAGCATGTTAACAGAGAGAGAAAGTCCAAAGTAAAACATGAATTGAGTAAGAGCTCTTCAAAGATTTGTAAAAGCCTGACGAGATGAACATAGATACAGGAGCTGGCACTAAGATAAGAAACATAGGCCCAAGCAAGCATTAAGAGGAAGAAAAGAAAGAGAAGCCAAATCCCTTTACGGGCAAATTTAATATGTTAACTTATTCATTCGTCAAAATCTAAAACTTATTTATATACACAAAATCTCCCTTTTGTTGAGCATACTTTAGCTTTATCATCGCTTACTCTTTTAGCAGCACTCTTTATAAAATTCACTGTATCTATATCTATCTTCAAGTCGTGTATCAAATGATAGAGCAGCAATTTCTTTTAAAGACATTTCAATAACCCCAAATATAATTCAATTCCATTGAACTAAGGGCTGAAAGGAACATTAAATACAGGTGTTATATTTAGCCTTTCATATTCCTTCCTTGAGTCTTTAATTTTATGAACTGATAAGTTATCAACGAACAGAATAATCTCTTAAGTAGTATACTTATCTCTGAGTTATTGTAAGAATTTAATATATTATTCAGTCTTTATAGAGCGAGGGTGGATAAAATAAGTCTCTAGGCAACTATCTTCACTGATTCCACCAAGGATTACATTAGTCTATATCTTAACCTTTTGATCAAAAACTTCTTTATTACTATACCTCTTGTACCAAGACCTTGATATGAAGGTATTAAAGGTGAATACAGCTTCATCAGCGTGTATGAACTTTATACTATGCTCTTAAGACCTCTGCATTTAATCGAATATATAATTTAAATTAGTCTTATAAATGGACATTAAAGTCAATCACTCTCTTTATGCGATTGACTATCTTGTATGATATTCCATTCTATTTATATATATTAGCTATCGATTAAGCATGGATGTGAAACTCAGGAAATTGGCGATGAAACATCACAGCTCTCTAGGCTAGAGAGAAATGAGCCCAGTATTTAAGAGTCTTATCATTAATAAGAAAGTAAACATGTTGCTATTAGAATTTTAAAGGTCTCTTAGGCTTAGAATTAAGTTGCTATCTCTTTAAATTCAATGCTAATAGACAGGGGGATCTAACAGTATCAGGTAATTTATGGAGCAATCTTGCTTTAGACGTATAATTCAGAACAGGCTTGAGTTATTCACTATGTTCATTACATCCGAAGCGCAACTTATACAATAAATCTGTATACACGCAGTCATAAACAGACCCCAAACTTCGCATATACTCACTTAAATTACTAATATTTAAAAATAAAACCCCGACGTAAACCCTACTAAAACCGTAATAAAGTATGCACTAATAGTCTACTTTTATCAATCAAAAACTCAATCAAACTACTGAAAGGGTTTTTGGGTTTTGATTCATGCATTAAGTGCAGTTGAATTTTATAGCTGTATTGATAACTACTTAAATAGAGAAGTGCCTGTAAATGCCAAGCTAATTATAGTTAATGAGTATGCTTACAAGGTATATCCTTTCAGATATCTCCTTAAGAATGAATAGTATTAATATGAGTTTGGCAATGAATATATGGTAAATAAAGAAGCATTGAGAAAGGATTGCAAGAATTTGCTTAACTTAATTGTGTTATTTTAGGGTTAGGTTTTATTGCACTAAACTTAAAGAAGTTTGAAATGACTTTTCGGGATTATTTATATCATAACAGATATCCAGATTACCTTAATGATATACTCTCAAATATGATTAAGGGAGTAAAGGAACTTAATGAACTTGGATATATCCATAGAGATTTGAAACCTCAAAATTTCATGTTGAATCTTTGCCCTTTAGAAGTAGTAGTAATTGATAGAGCCTTAAGTTGAGGTATCGTGACATTAGCAAAAGTTCTTGGCACTCCAAGATGCTTCCCAACCAGTTAGAAATTGATCAATAGCTCTGTTTAGTGGGATGATTGGGCAGCAGCTGCATTAATATTAGAGTGCGATATGGAAAGTATGTCTTACTTTGATAAGAAACATGAGAAATATTCAATAAGTTTAGCTGAGAAGCACATTAAGTAAGATGATGCCTGCTAAGAAATTAAGAAAATAGTTGAGAAGATAATTATGCAAAATAATCAAGAAAACATATGATTGTAGAATTTAAATTTAAATTGATATGAATACTTATTGTAATAATAAAAAAGGGATATCTACAAAAAACATGTCGTCTTCCTCATCATCGTCTTAATCATCATCATCAGTAGGTATTAGTCCCGCCTGCCCTCCTCTCTGTGTCACCTGGCGAAGCACCAGTCTAATGACCTATCGTCTTATCTGGTAGGAACACTAAAACTTGTTTTTTGTAACTTTCATTTTTATGTGAGTGTTCTACCTACGCCTGCGTCAGATCTATTAGAATACTTTTTAATATATTAAGTTTTAATATTAAATTATCTATTACTTATTATAAATTATTAATCTTAAGAGCGCCAGCATTCAAGAGATACAACAATGACAAGCAGATAAAATTCGTTTGAGTTAATGAAATTAATTTCACATAAAACCTGCGTTTTTTCTACTAAACCCAATATGACCCCAACTATACCCTACAAATCAAAATTATTAAAAAATCTAATTAAGGGGTTTTGGGGTTTTGATTCACTTCTATATTATCATACTTCTAGTGCAAGGACTTTTTAATATAGATTATAAATATAAATATAGCTTCATTAGAGTGTGCGAACTTGATATTATTTTCCATACCTCTCTGCATTTAATCATAAATATAGTTTAACTTCTTACGATAAATGGCACTTTAAAATTAATCACTCTCTTCACTATGCTAACCGTCTTAAAAGTAATACCATTTTTTCTAAAATATTAAACATAATCTGTGGAGAGATGCACATGTCAGTAAACTTGCGATGACACACCATAACTCACTAGTCTTATTATTATGAATTTATGAGAAAATAAAAGAAATTTATAAAATAATAATCATAAAATCAAAATCAAAATGTCGACGCTGGTGGAGCTGCTATTTATTTCCAATAATTTAAGCCACAAAAAATTTAATTAATACTATTATTAATCAACAGGAGCACTACTTGAAAGAACAAGCTGGAGAGACTAAGGTATAGGAGATCTGCAAAATAATGAACAAGGAACTGATATTTCCAATGGTGACACATAAGATGGTGAATGATAATAAGACAAAACCTTTTTAAGATATACATTTTCTAAAATTAACAATTTTTTTCCTTTTATTATTGAACAAATTGTAAGAATTTTCATTTTACTAAATCTTAGCTTAAATAGAAAGTGAGCCCAATACTCTAAAGTCTATAAATCGAAAAGGTAGTCAATATGCAAATTTAAAAGCTTTTACTTTCTTGAGGATACTGTCTATTACCTGAATTATAGCAATATTGCTAGAAAGCAGCTATATAGTTACATAAGATTTGTGCAATTACTGCCTAATCTAGCACAAGGTTAACTTGAACTATGTTATTACTCGTTCCATATTTACTCTGATGCACTAAATCTAAATATTTCTCATCGCAAATACACCATAAAAATTTTAATTTTATTTCGCACTTTTAAATTGGTCAAATTTCACTACTAATAATAAAACCCCAACTTAACCCTAAAACTCATGACACTAAAACATCTAATAAGGAGTTTTTAGGTTTTTAATGATAAATAAGTATTAATTTTTCAACTTAGATTACTTGATATACTCTGATTCATGTTATTATCAAAATTTAAAGTTTTAAATATTTAAAGAGCTTTATTTATAAATGAATATAAATATTGCTCTGAAATATTTCCTTGGTTTCTAGTGTTATCATATTTTATTTAATTTAGCTTTTTTAGGAAATAGTCAATGGTGTTGTCATATTAGAATATCTTAAATTTGAAGTTCATTGCTATATAAAAATAAAAGAGACAATTTTTAATTTATTAATGATTTTTAGGAACTTCATTCCTTTGATAAAACAATAGTATGATATCAGTTTATTTAAAAATATAAGTATTCATTAAATTTTTTACTCATAAAATCTAATTAAAATTAGAATCTTAAAATGTTCACAAATAAATATTTAGGCAATAAAGGTGACAATGAAAAATAAGAGAAATCCTTACTTCATTTATTAAGTGGCAATTTTCTTTCAATAGGTAAAATTATTATTTTGGAGAAACAAATATTTAGTATGTGCCAATTTTATTTTTGCTAACTAGAGTTTTTAAGACTCAGTCTCACTATCATCCTTATGACTTCTTTTTTCTTTTCCTAGTTTCCTAGTTTAGCTGTCTTTGCTTTAATTTTCTTAAAATGAATTTATGATAAATAAAAAGAAAAATTGATGATTATAAATATTTGATTAAGATTAAAAAGAATAGATTTAATGGAGAAGCTGGGAGAGCCTGTGCACTCAAAAAAAATTTAAGTTACAAAAAACATATCTAAATATTATTTTTTATTTACAGAGGTCCAGGTTGGTAAGAGAAAAGGAGGCAGAGGACAGAAACATCGCAGAGCAGCTCAAAGAAAGGAAGAAGGGAGGCTGATACATGCAGATGGTGATGTTTACGAAGATGATTGAAAAGATGAAACAGTTTTTATGAGATTTCAATTTTTGCTTATTATAATAAAGTATTCTAATTTGTTTGTATTAAATTCTTATCATCTTATATTTTTCATTTATTTAGCTTAATTATTATTCTTACTTGAGAGTTGATTTCATAATATAATTAATTACTATAAAATTTAAATTCTATCAATGTACTTTAATTTTATTTTAATTCTAATCTCCTTCAATTTTTATTTGAATTGCATATTTATATTATTATTGTAGGAATACATTCGAATTGGGGAAATTAAATTAAATTAAAATTAATATGAATCAAAATAGTGGCAGTTAAAGTTGGCCAAATTGGACGATCTTGGGTTCATTAAATAGAGAATTCAAAATTAGCTGGACTATACTTTTGCGGTACTATTTTATCTCATCGCTGGAGTGAGTTAACTCCACTTTAATTGGATGCCTCTTAATTCGATTAATTATGCTTTCTAATTAAAGTGGAGTTAACTCACTCCAGCGATGAGATAAAATAGTACTGCAAAAGTATAGTCCAGCTAATTTTGAATTCTCTATCGAATGAACCCAAGATCGTCCAATTTGGCCAACTTTAACTGCCACGATTTAGAAATAAAATATTTTTTTATTTAAATAAATTTCCCAATTTTGAATGCATTCCTTCAATAATGCTTGATTTTGAAATTATTGCCCTAAATTTTCATTATTTTATTGCTATTTAAATTTCCCTGTTTTACTATCATATCTAGATTTAAAACATTATTAAGCATTAAAAAATTAATTATTATTATAAATATATGAGCTTAATTTAAAATAGATTTGATAAAGTCAGGACATTTCGAAGTTTCACTTTATCCATTTATTTAAGAATATTTTTTACTGAAAATTCCGATGTTTGAGCTTTTTAATAAATATAAATATTCCCAAAAAAGTCTATTAAAATAATGTATTCTCATTAAATATTAGTAAAAAGCTTTATTAAAAATCAGACAAGATGTATATTAAATTCAACAACAATAATTTCTTATAGTATATATCGAGAATCATAATAGTGTATAGTAAATATTTAAATATTGCAACATTAATTATGAAAAATGTAGTCTAGTTAATGATTAACATCTATTTTATTAATTCCTCTTAATTTTATATTTCACCTTTTTTTATTAATAATTTCTGCACTTATCAATTTTTTAATATTTAAAACTAGTAATGCTTAAATGACAAAAATTCGTTTAAAGTAGTTTTAGTTTTGATAATTATTAATTAATTTATCATTAGCAAGGTATTTTTAGATGAAGTCTTGTAACTAAATTATTTTGAGCTGCTTCAGCCATCCCCATCATTATTATTTTGAGATTTAAAGAAACTAAACCAAATTAGATTAGTTTAATGTTTTAAATTAATGGAATCAACTAAATATTATTTTGATATCCTAATATAAAGTTTAGAGTGTCAATCACTACTCTGCATAGAAGAAGACTCTGTTTAATGGAAATTATCACTAAAACATTTCAAGGTGGTGTCATGATTATATTTATTTTGTCATTAATTACAATAAAAATAAGTAACTAATTGTTCTTAAAATATTAATATATATGATTTAAACAGCTTTACTTATTTAGTGAGGATTAAGAGCTGTATCTGTAAACTTCAGTATTTTTTTGAACCTTTTTTTAATTATTAAAATTTCTCATCAAACTATTAGGAGGCTTAACCCCAAAAAATTAATTAAACTTTTATGCTTTAAGAATGACCCCAATTTAAAATATTAATTTCTAATTCCTCAATAAAATTATATTTTGACTAAATCTTAAATAATTAAGTTAATTTAATTGTAAGCGCTTTTACAAAAAATTAATTTTTTACCAAGATCCTTTTTTTAAATGAATTGAACTTAAACTTACTCTTTATAATTTTTGAAATTGATACTTTTTGTCATATTATTTTTATGTATTTTTCCCTTATATCACATTAATAATTTAATAATTATATAATTTCAAATTTATAATTTATTATTTTCCTATGTTTAACATTTATAACAGTTTCATAAATTGATAATTTCATTTTGTTTTCAATTTAAAAGAAATATTTAGTAAACTGAAATTCATTAATTTTTATTAAAATATTTTGATATTTTCATCAGTAGTTTAAATAATTGGTCTCTGCTAAGTTATAAACATATAATAGCACACCAATCAAAAAGGAGAAGAGAAAGTATATCCTCCCTCTATTATAAATATAATCTTGCCAAAATAATTATTATTTATTCTTTGCCAACTCTACTTATTTAATTTAATTTCAATTTGAGAATAATTACGATTAATAAATTTTGATTTAGAAAAGTCATTTAATTTATTTAATAATTAGAATACTTTATACATAAGCCAAAAGCTGAATTATATTATATATATAAATATATATAAATCAGTTTTATTTATTGCTAATATATACAGTGAACGACAAGCAGCACAAACGAGAGTGGTGCGAACTCTGATCCTCAGGACTATCAAGGACAAGGGCAACTACATATTACTTTAAGTCATTCAGTCGGAAACCTCATTCTGCTTTTAGAGCAACTACAACTATTGATTCTATCACTGGAAACTTAGTAATCAGTTGGACTCCACCAATTAAAGAAAGAAAAGGGTAGGTTAATATTTCTAATGCCATTTTTTAATAATTTATGGCCCCTATTTAATATTTATATATTAGCAATAAATAAAACTGATTATTATATAATAGAGATCTCTAATTAAATTTTGATCTCTTTTTTTTAATTTCCCTTGCCTTAAGCGATTCACTACACACTACTACTATTAATATATATATACAGAGAAAATTTAATTAAATTAGGTCAATTTAACACTAAAGAGTTAATTATTTAATATAATTCAAATAAGTAAATCTAAGGCGTCAATATTAATATAAATTATAAATTATTATTAGAATATTTTAGGCCAAATTTACATTATAATAGAATAAATGATAAAAATAAAAATAATAAATTAATTTATAAATTTAGTATAAACAATTGAAAAATAAGCAAACTATCAATTCTATATAATATATTAAAGTAAAATTTATTAATACTATTTTTCCATAATAAAATCCAAGCATTTCTAATAGTAATTAAATATCTCTATTATTTTTAATAAAATAATTATTAATAGGCTGGTATTAATTCTTCGAAATTGATCTAATCACTCAAATGTATATAAAAAATTTCATTTTAATCAAATTTAACTCCTTCTAAGAAAATCTGATGTCATTTTTATTTCAACTTAGATTAATATAATGGTCTTCCTGATACATATGAAATAAGAAATTAATTATTATGTCTGAGACTTTTTTTAATTTGTGTTATGATATTTGCCTAAATATTATTAAAATGTGCAATTAAGAGTGGGGGGGGGGAGATTATACCCGAATATAAAATTAAAATATTTGAACTACTCCATAATTGTGATTTGCAAGAATTAGAAGAGTTTGATAATATAAAAATGATATAAAGTTAAAATTATAATAGCATTATAGCATCTACTATATAAATTGAAACCTACTGATTTATATTGATAAAGTATAAAACAAAAAGGTAAAATGAGATAATTTCAAAAATCAAATATATTCTTTGTTATTTTAACTGTAATGCATTAGTAATTAACTAATTTTAATTACTTTTAGAAGACAAATGTATACACTTATAAGTAACATCAGCAAGGCCTATATTGTTTACTATCTTTGTTGAGATTTGTTTCAGAATTGGTTTGGTCTCTTCTTCTTTTGGCCACTTCTGCCTCTTAGCTCTGAGAGTTTTCTCTATCCTGTTGATGACATCGGGGTTGTATGCTGCTTCACATGATTCAATATCAACGATTGTTCTAGTCTTCTCATTGACTGCCTTAGCAAGTTAAGCTTGAGTCATCTCCTTCTCTAATCTAGCTTTTTGAAATGCCTCAGCGCAATCAAGAGAGATCTTCTCGTACTTTATTTCTGCTTTGTCATCATCTCTCAAATAATCGAAATCTGCGATGGCAATGGCTTGCTTATTAGTTGATTGACTAACGTGAGCAGCACCAGTCTGTTTTTCTTAACAAGCTCTCAAGTGATTTCCTGAAGTGCCACTGTAGGAAATACCATCTTTATCTTGCTTTGGCTTCTATTGCCTTTTAGGCTTTGTCTTTACTTCGTTCCAATCCATTTATTAAATTTATGATTTATGATTAAAATTAGTTAGTTACTTATACATTACAGTTAAAATAACAAAGAATATATTTGATTTTTGAAATTATCTCATTTTACCTTTTTGTTTTATACTTTATCAATAATATATTTTTAATTTAGCAAATTACTTATTATAAATATTTTACACTACCATATATATAGTGAAAAGATTCATTTTCATCTTGAGGATAATATTACAAGATTAGCCCTTAAAATATAACATTTAAGGAAATTAATACTGAATTTAAATAAACTACTTAATATTTCTTTTCCCTGTTAGCTTAATAGCAAATATTGGATTATCACAATAAATCATCATAAAGTTGATCAAAACTTTCATCATCACGCTTAAGTTTAGACATAAACGATTTATCATAATCATTATTGGTAGCTTAAGAATTAGCTTGCATTAATATTTCATTCTAGCTGTTTATATTGCTACTCTATAATTATTAAGAATTTGCTATTTATTATCATTAAGAGTAACTTTATTATTAAGAGTAACTTTACTAATCTTTATGATTATAATGTAATTCAATGTTCTATATTTATGTTTGTTATTCTATAAGGTTCATATTAAAATTATCATTCTCTTATTCTCCAAAATGACGGTCTTGAATTATGTTTGATGGTTATTCTAATGTGTTTTATCTGTTCTTAAAGCATTATTGAGTATCAAATTGATTTTGATTTGAGAATATAAAACCATAAGAGTTCATTTTATCTATCTGTTTTATTTCAATATTTGGAGACAACTTTAATTTAATTTTTCTATAAATTTAAACAAAAAATTAGGGTGCTATTAAAGCATTTCTTATACCTATCCAAAATACTTCTAGGAACTCTAGTCAATCCTCGACATACCTGTAGGAAATTTAGTATTGGTATTTTGTGAAAGATCTTGACTTTCACTTTCATTTTGAATGATTGATCCCTGGATTTAATATTTGGTAGGCCAGTATCATTCAATATGTAATTTTAGTAGCTGATATTATTAATTTCAGGAATCTAATGGTTTTTTGTTTAATCTGAATTGCTTAATTGCTTATGTTGCCTAAGTTTTCAGAGGAAATCCTCTTCTACTACCTCTAATTATCATTTTAGACTTAATTATGAAATTAATGCTTCATTAAGCTTTGCTAATCATTTACTTAAGAGGCTAATAAATCGTCCAAAACTAGGGAAGAAGGGCTCTTATCAGCATTATTGAATTAAATTGGTTTCTAATTATAGCTTGCTGACCATCAACAAACTCCTGAGATTCTTACTCTTAATCTTGAGAGAGATAGTTCATCAAGTTATCACTCTATTAAGGTTAAACTTAATCTGATTATTTTCTCTTTTTATTGTTAGATGGGGGACTCTATGGACCCATATCAAAGTTAATTTAATTGCCTCCGTATTCTCTATATGAATTTGCCTACTAATGTTAAGATTATAATTTGGAAATATCAAGTCTGAGTTGTTGCTAAGAAATATTATTGCCTATTATTCTCTAATCTTCTTGAGATTCTCTGATTAAATGAAGGTTCTCAATTCTTTAAGTATTAAGCTGTGAACTATTTTAGGCTTCTTATTATAAATGGTGTTACCTTTTTGCTTTATTTAATCAAGCTACTTCTAAAACTATTGATGCATTTATATTTGTTGCAACTTCATCTGCTCGATCAAAACTTACTGTTACTCAATTTGAATTGATTTATCTTCTCTTTTTATATGTTAATCTTAAATTGTGCAATTTTTCACTCTTAAATCTTCTTAAAGGCTTTTATTTTAGATTATTTATACTTCTAGCATAGTTTTTAATTAAGCTATTTCAGATAGATAAAATGAATTTTTCTATGTGTTTTTCGGGTTTTTGTTGGGTATTGGGCTGATCTTAATATTAAGATTAGAGTTATTGATGCAATTACTAATTTGGATTAATTTGCAAAAGCATCAACTAATCATAGTTCTAATTGTTGTAAAATTAGCCTCCTATCATTATTTTATTTTGAGACATTTAGGGATTTTCTAGTAATTATTATCTTGGTTGAGGTTGTTATTAAAAAATATTATGCTGCTAATGCAATTACTATGATCTTACAGAGTTATCAAAAGTTTTCATGTGATTTTATTTCCATAAGACAATTCCTATTCCTATTATTAGTTTATTTTATCATGAGACCCTTCTCTCATAACATTTTAAGCTAATTGAAATTACTGATTTTATGTAGTTTATATACCTTCAGCATGAAATTGTGATATTTTGGTTTTAGGTGGCAATCCGTTACTTTAATTCGAATATCTTTGAGATTTCCAGTTGCTGCTAAAACTTCACCTCGAAAGAAAAGAAATATTATGACTTTGAAAATTTTACTATGATTGAGTTCTGTACGTAGCATTAGAGATATTTTGTTTCTAATTTGATTATTGATTTTAATAAGTAGAGTTCATATGTTTTGGTCAATCAATTGACTAGGGTCGATCATTTGTATTTAAAAGCTTCTGTTTTATGCTGTTACTATCTGAATCCATTCTTAAATCCTTCACTCTATCAGTCAAGCTTAATATCTACAAAAGAGTTATTAAAAATTATAATTTCAATGATGATTTACCACTTGAGTCTTGGAGAGTAAAGGCTAGCCGCCATCAGGTGGTTGGGAATTGAAAGACTTCTCTAATTTCTCTCCTAGTATTTAATCATTAGCATTAAAGTATATAGATTTCTGTATTTCTTCCATACTATGTTGTTTGTGACTTGGCACAATACTTTCGACTATAAACAATTATGATTAATATATTTCAAATCTAAGCTAAATTCTTGATTTTGAAACCTAGTTTACCTACCCATTACTCCACTCTTATTCTTTCGTGCTTAGGCATATTCTTATACCTGTTTTCTATTTTTAACATGTACAGAACGAATTGCTCATCCAGTTTTTTACATTGTTCAGAGTTTTAGAATGCCGAGCTCACATTGCTCTAATTATGCACGGAATTATATTACGATGTTTTAGACATTTAGATTTGAAAATTTAAATTTAAATATAAATTATTTCTCTAATTACTAAACTCACTGTCTAATTTTCATTTCACTTGATTAAATATATAAACCTAATGCTTAATAAATCTCTTAAAATTAAAGCAAAATGAACAATAAAAACTTACTCTTATGTTTGATTGAACAGCTCCATGTTTATCTTTCATTTCCCGCATCTGCTCCAAATCAGCATTTAACAGCTCCTCCTACTGTCTCTTCATTCTCTCCTCCTTATCCTACAGATATTTCTCATATTGATCCTGGACCTCTTTCTCTTTCTATTTAAGCTCTTTCTCTTTTTCCTTAAGCATTTTCTGTTTCATTTCAAGCACTTATTGCCTCTTTTTCTCATGCTGATCCCTCATCATCTTCTACTCTTTCTCAAACATCCTTCTTTCGTCTTCGAGCTGCTTATCCCTAGTTCTTTCTCTCTTTTATAGCTTCTCTTGTTCTTCGTAGAGCATTTACTGCTAGAGTTCTTTATTTTACTTTACACGCTCCACTCGTTCTTAATTATAGAGTTGTCTCGCAAGTTTTCTGTTTGCTTTGAATTCGTTGTCTAAGGGCTCTAGGAGTGGAATTTCTGTTCAACCTGCAGACTTTAAAAAACTCAGATTTAAGTGCAAATCAGTGTTCATAATTAATTGAAAATATTCTTAAGGAAATTTGCTTACATGAGGCAGAGTTCTTGATAAATTTGCAAAGCCCAAGTGTCTTAGTTCATAGTTGTGATTATTATTTTAAGTTTCTGAGGTGGTCCTCTTAGTATAAATTCTATAATTGCATAATAAATTAATATTAATACGTAAGTTACTTAACATGAGACTAAAAATTATGTTTCCAAGAATGCCATTCTTGATAATTTTCTCAATCAATTCAATTTTAGCTATAAAAATATATTCGAAAATGAGAAATAAAATAACTGATAAAGTTGAATAATCATACCTCTTCTCTTTTCTTCATAGTGCTAATATCTAATTTATACTATAGTCTCTGAAATACCTTCCTCTTAAAATTCATCAATTATTCTATAATTTATGATTTTTATTCTCTATTTGAGATGAATTTTTGTAAAATACGAACATTTAAGTATTTTTACTAATATATCCACACTGTAAGAATTAAAATGAATAGTCTGTTCATTGTTTATAAAATTATATATTTTATATTACTTACTTTGTTACTAATGTTACAGGGTCGATTTATAGGAATTTACAAGCATTCAAAGCTTTATCATTCAATGAACCATCTGAATTAAAAAGTAGTTGATTCTATAGCATAATTTTAGGAATTTATTCTCAAAAATTTAGTTAAATATTCTAGGCTTTTTAATGATAAATTACCTGTTTGCTAACTCCCTAATTCAACATTTCATTTTTATATTATAGTTTAATTCCAAATAAAAGTATTTCTTTTAATTTAATTCTCATAAAATATATTTCATGATAAACTTATATCATTAGTTAATTTAAGTAAACAGAACTGATTAACTTCTTCTAATAATCCTTAATTTTATTCTTGCATTATTTTATTTGCCATCAAAAATTAATGTTGACACTCTTAGTTCTTTAATGCTTCTAAGTTAACAGTCCAGTTCCTTAAGTTCCCATACTTATTTTTCCTCTTTCTCTTGTATAACTTTAATGAAATTTGTAAACGCCTTCTCAAAAATATTTTATTTTATTAGATTTAATAATTGAAATTTAGTTGTATAGTACTCTTAAATGGATCTATAGTGGCTCGTACTGAATTCATAATGCCAAGTCTTCCCATTCCAATTCCGCCTCCTACTACCATGTCAGCTATGCGTTTCTGTAGCTCTTTTATTCTATCAGCTCTTTCCTTTTTCTCTGATATTTTTTCTGGCAATTTTTGCTTGTACATGTTGTGGAAATTCATGCTTCTCATGTGGTTTAATAGAGACAACTCTTTCTTCTTGTCAATGTCCTCTTTGAGAACATCTTCAACATCAACAACCAGTTGGTCCCTCAACTCCTACTTCTGCATGTAATAATTAAACTGCTCTTTTTGTCTCTTGGCCTGCTCTTTCTACTTCGCAGCCATGCTCTCTATCTTCCTCTGATTCCCGATTTTCAAGTTTTCCATATCACTTTTAATCAGTCACTCCCTGTTCTTCGCAGTTTTCGACATTTTCTCGAGGTCTCTCTGTTAAACCTCGTGATTCACAGTGCTGCTCAATTCTTTGGCCATTTAAAGTTTAGTTATTACTACTTCAGCATGCATTTTAAGGTCTTCTTGCTTCTTCTGCAGATGGTCTTGCTTTTATCTCTCTTTTTCGTTGAGTTTCTCTTCAATTACCTTCAGATGCATCTCTACTTCTTGCTGTTCTATCTATAGATTACTTGTTTTTATGGCTAGTCAGCATAAAGTTTAATACATACTTGAAAAGCTAAACAATAAAAATAAAATCAATTCAAAAATTTTATCTGAGTAAAATCATTCATCAAAAAAAGTTGTTTTATAAAATTAATAGCTCACTAATATATTTTACACAACTATATCACTGATATTAAAGTTTTACATATATAAGTTGAATTTTCATTATTTCTTTTTAGAGGGGTGCTCACTCTCAGACAAATTTCTACCGAAATTCTAATTAATGTTGTTCTTTGAGTTAAAGTTAACTTTCTTATTTCCAGTGTCATTCTTGTCCTTATCACCGTTGTGATCTCCCTCATCATCCTCGTCTTTCTCCTCCTCATTAATAAGAAGGTTCTTTTCTTACTCCAAAAGGGATAAAACCTTTCTGTAGTTCATTATTTACTCCAGTCTCTCCTCGACTGGCTTCTCAAGGAGAGCTAAGTACTTGTAAATTTCTTGAGTCTTCTCTTTTTCTTTATAGTATAGCTCTGTTTTCTACTAAATTTCTTTCTCTTTTTGGGATAAGACTGCTGAGAGAATATTTTTTTTGAAGGAAATGAACTGGATTCCGTTTCTTATATAGTCCCAGTATTCATTCTATTTATATTTAAATGTAGATTTTAATGTTATTATAATTAGAGCCTCTTCTTATAGCACTCCACTTCATCATAGCGTTTGCCAGTTGCAGCAACTCCAGTACCTGCACTCTTTCCCTCCTCCGCACTCTTCATCTTCTTGAGCTTATTCATAAGAATTTCCCTGTTTTCGTGTTTCAGCTAAGTACGCTTCTTTAGCTCGCTCTGGATCTCATCTGCACAATTAATGGCCCAAGCTTTCAAATCACTCATTGAAATTTATAGATTCACTACGAGTTTCTCGAAGACCTTTAAGTAGTCATCATGAGCAGATTTCTTGTCTTTACCATTAGCTTTACGCTTATTTTGTCTTTGCTTTTCGTTTGGAATCATGCAATAGAAGATACAAATAGGTCTACAGATACCGTATTATCATTAGATTAAGTTTATATACTATAATTAATTAGGATAAAGAATATTAATTGAATCATAATCCTCGTTGCTAAGTTAATTGGCTTCATAAGCCTCATTTATGATAGCCAAGAATATATTAGTGAGAATGAAAACAAACAGCACATTGAATGGGAATAATAAAATCACAGCCATGGGCTCATTTGCCTTCTTAAGTGCATTATAATTAAAGTCAACAATTGTTATCTCGAAGCACTTCCTGATTGCGTTACCGAAAGAGTTGAAGTCTTAGAGTTGAGCACCAAATTAAATGTAAGCCATTCCTACGAATCAAAGCAAGAAGATTTTATTAATTTAATGTAATGTCATTAATTGTACTTCAATTTATGGGTGAATGGAGAAATTTGATAGATATTTCTGAAATTAATTGAATTATAAGAAGATTGCAAAAATGATCAAGAAATAGAAAGTATCTTTCTTGCAAGAATACAAAGTATTACTAAGCATATTCTTGTGTTTGCTCTTGTTCATGTAGTCATCAAACACCTTCACACTCAAAAATATGGTATTAATAGCAACAACATTAGTGTAATTCATAAGAATCCTCTGCACAGTATAGAATTTAGGAATAAATCCCTAGTTTTATTGAGATATTGGTGAAGCAAAATCTAGAAAAGAACCTTATAAATATACATTATCCATAGTGCCATACTAACTATAGCAAGAGCGAAGTAGATTATTTCGAAATAAATGAAAGAATTAAATGTTACGCCCCATCTACGAATCCACTCTGGAGCTTTCTTAAATCTCTGTTTTCTTTCGATTTCAGAGAGGGAATCTATTTCAATGCGCTTCCAGCGGTCGTAATGTTTACACTTGCTTATAAGTTTTCTTACAAACATCACCATATTCATAAATTACTTAATACATCCACACATTTAAAAGTTATGTTATAATATTAAATTAGAAAGTTAATTGTTAAGTCAGCTTAAGCTGACGCTTTCTAATAAAGTTTTCTACAACGTTAAGGCCTTCTGAGGGTAGGAAGGGGGTTGAAGGATCATGCATAAGGGGTCTGTCGGCTTGGTTCAACCGGTGAGATTCTACGCTTCTCGAGCGGACTGCACATTAACGGTTTCCTTGCATAGATGAGCTTCCTGTTGTGAGTTTGGATTCCTAAGTGGTGGGAGCTGGATGAAGGTGGTGCTAAGCCTTCAAAAATGAAATGACGAGAACAAGAAGAAGCCAACGATAAGATATTTTCTCCTCCCAGGATGGGTTCTAAGCTACAACATCGCAAGGATAGTGATCTTCAGCGGAGCTGAAGATCACAGGCTCTTAGACCACATCCGTAAAGTAGGCTCTATGAGTTCACATCCTGGTTACGGGACTAGGTGATGTTTAGGCTGATCAATTTTTTATCTTCAGGATTCTAATCCAGGAATCACGGTTGCCACGTCATTTCATTCTGAAATACGTCACTGTTTGATTAAATGTTTTTTATGATAAAATTAATTTGAGTTATAACTCTTCACACACACACAAAAAAGTTAAGTTATGGATTGAAGAGCAGAAGTAGCAAATACAGAGCTTCAAATCCTAGTCTAATCATATCTCCTCTTGTCTTATACTGATTAAGTCTCATAGTAAATATATTAATGGAGGAGCTTATGCTGCCATCACTTGGAAATCCAAAACTTATAGTAGAATACGAATGCACATATTGGCTTGCTTCAAAAATAACAAGTTCCAAATTATGTGAAAAAAGCCTATCACTGATGATATGATCTTCAATGTAATCATTTATCTAAGAATCATACAGATCTGGAGAGAAACTCAGGTCTAAACAATAGCCACCAGAGGTTTAATAACTGTCTAGTGAGTAGGTGCATTGATAGTTGCTGTAAGAACCAATAAAGGGCTCTTTATATTCCGTTTCCTCTGTGTCATCACCACTTTTGTAGTACTATGATTCAATTATATTAAAAATATACATAGCGTTATATCAAGAAGGATAAAAATTTGAGTATATTATTGATTCATGTGTGTTGTTGGCAGTTCCTAAAACAGGGTTGACTTTTGATATTCTGAAGCACAATCTAAGTTTATCACCATGAACATAATTAACATCCTATATGCAAAAGCCACTGAAGTTAGTTTAAGTTTAAGTTATTGGTGTTACAAGAGTAGGCATGGCTTCTTTCATCAAGAATACAAGGCCATCATAGTCTTTTATAGTCGTAATATCATAGTTTCTAGAGTAAAATCTCAGAGATTTACAATTATAAAAATTTATAAAATGTTATATATTATTATCAAGATTTATTATGATTGGAAAAACTCTCTAGCTCAAAAATAAATAAAAAAATATGAATTTTTATTTTCTTTCATAAATATTGACTTACTTTATTATAAGGGTTATAATTAGCTATATTATTATTTTAAAAAAATGACTATTTGCGTATATAATTCTTAAAAAGAATATTGTATTCTTGTTGACTATAACAGAATTTCTCAAAGAATTCAAGCATATAATTTATTTCTTAAATCTTTATTGATATGTATTCATTTTTAAATAATTTTGGCTTGATTTGCTATTCAATGACAATGAGAAAATTATATTTTGCTCAAAAAATCTTGAGATAAATTAATATGATTATTTAATTATTTTTTGGATACAATGTTTTGAGAAAAAAATAAATTAATAATTTAATTAAAAAATTTGCCTAAAATAAGACCTTGACTTGATTAATGCTTAAATCTTATTAAACACTTAACAGTTTAACTAAATTTAAAGGTTTAGAGTCAACCAGTGACAAACTAGCATTCTTAAGAGCAGTATTGTACCATTAGTTTCTCTCCACATTAAACTGAAACAGAATCAGAGTAATATATAATGCAGAATAGAGTGTGAAAGTTATGCTTGCCCACATATTTTACCACATTTTAGCTCTCTTTCTTTCTTGCCCTAAACGTATTACTTTTCTGATAGCAGAGCTGGGAGGAGTGGTTCTTCGATGAAAAACTGATTTTAGTCGAAATTCTTGTCCCATTCTTTCCTTGTCAATTTAATCAAATATAACAGCCCTTATCTGTTAAATTGATATTTGAAATCTATAGGTATAGATATAGTTACAATATATAATCCAAGTCAATATGATCTTGGATTTTTCTTCGTCAATTCTAGCTCTAGACTAAGCAAGATTATCATCAATTGAGTCTCGCGAAACACCTCAAGCAGAGTTAGCAACTGAATCTAAATCGTCATCATGGAAGTCTTCTAAGCGAGAGGTCATTTCGCCATTGCTGTTCGTAGTGCCACTGCGCTTGTGAGTACTCGCTTTCTCATCGAAAATTTGGATGCCAAGAGCTAAATCACTTATATTCTGCTTCTCAAAGCTGTTTTAACTAGTAAAAAGAATTCTGAATTCAATTAAAGAAATTCAATTAATTGGTTTCAGAAATTTCATTTAATTTTGTCTATGAATATTTTAACCATGATTGTATTTATTATATAACAAATATTTTATATTCAATGAAATCGTTTATATATTTCATTTTACCTAATCATCAAACTCGCCATCAGCTTTTTCATCACTGCTATCGTTTTATCCTTTTTTATTAGTGACTCCTCCACCAAATAAATACCTCTACTTCCTGCCATCTGCTGCTTAATCCTTGTCTCCATCACCAGCTTCTTAGTCCTGTTTAACCTGAAGCATCATAGACTGCACTTTTTGTTATAAGCTTTTCTTAATTAAGTCCTGTTGCTTCTTACTCTTAAGTGCAAGTTGCTTTATTGTCAACCTTCGCTTGTTCATTTTGTCACCAATCCATATCAAGAAATCCTGCATTTTTATTAGCACGTGTTTGGAAATATAATTTCAGTACTCTTATAGCATAATAAGGGAAGATTTAAGAGATTTATTTAATAAAACACAAGAATAAGTGTTTTTGCTTAAGTTCATCTTCAATTTATCTCTGGTTGCTGATGCTTTCATTTACTGCTGAGCAGGCATTTGAGAAAAAGGCGATGAGCATGCTAATTAGAATGAACTGCATGCTGGTCATAAAAGCAATGAAAAAGAAGAAGGACAGCACTTTATTTAGGACAATCATATCGTCAAGGGCGTTAAGATCACCCAGAAGCATAAGAAAAAGGGTGGTAAGTGAATTGAATATTGTGCCGAAATTGATCAAGTCCGCTTCATAGTAAATATGATACAACACCACAAATGCAAAGAAGATATAACCCAATTGTAAAATTATACAGTATATGGGTTAGAAATTTTGTGAAGATTGATTGATTATTTTACTTTTGCTATTATCATTTATCAATATATAATAACAAGTTTTTTCTGTAGAATTATTGAATTAAATTATCTAATTTATTTATCTTTATAATCAAACCCCAAAACCCTAAAACCCCTTAATTAGATGTTTTAGTGGTTTGATTTTTAAGGTATAGTTGGGGTTTTATTAGGGTTAGTAGAGAAATTAGGCCAGTTTCCAAAATGAGAAATAGAAATTAGCGATATTTGGGTTCTATTTATGATGAGAAATATTTAGACTTATTGCTTAAGCTTAGGTATGGTACAAGTATTAACATAGACTAACTCAAACCAGTGCTGAATTATTGTGCGATTGTAAAGCTGTTGTGTAAGAGTGCTTCAACTGTGAAGTATCACTGCTTGCTAGCTGTTTACCATTTGAATTCTGATTCTTGATAGCATCCTGCAAGAAAATAAAAGTTTTCTTAGAAGTATATTGACGACGGCACAATTTCCACTTGACTAGCGAGCTGTGATGTTTCATCGCAGGTTTCCTGACAAGCGTATCTCTCCTTAGACTAAAGCCAACATTTATAGAAGATATGGTATTACTTTTAAGACTGTCAACAGAGTGAAGAGAGTGATTGATTTTACAGTGCCATTTTATAGTAATAATTTAAACTATATATATGATTAAATGCAGAGAGCTATTACTAAATACATCAAGTTCATACACGCTGATGAAGCTGTATTCACCTTCAACACCTTTATTAATAGGTCTTGGTATAAGAAGTATGATAATATAGAAGTCTATGATTAAAAAGTTAAGGTAGTCACCCATGCAATTTTAGCTGGTATAAGTGAAGATTCAGGCCTAGAGAGTTATGTTATTCACCCTCGCTCTATTCAGCGAGAGCAGTATATAGAGTTCTTACATAAGCTAAGAGATATGTACAACGATCAAGAGATCATATTCTTTGTTGATAACTTCTCATTTCATAAGACTAAGGAGTCAAAGAAAGTTTATGAGGAGTTAAAGATAACTCCTGTGTATAATGTTCCTTATAGTCCACAATTTAAAGGAATTTAATTCTACTGGAGTTAGATTAAACTCACTACAAGAAAATCTTGCTGTATCACTTTATGCATGACTTACCTATCGATACAGTTGACTTTATTTAAAGGTGCTGCAAGAGATTGAGCAAAGATAAGACTACTATATGTGCAAGGAAAGAGAGAATGAATGTTTATTAATAAGTTTTAGACTCAAATGAATGAATAACTTCACATATTAAACGAACTCTAAAAAGGATTCGAATTCTCTTTCTTTTCTTCCTCTGGTGCTTAACTAGGACCCATGTTTCTTTTCTTTGTACTAGATCCAGCATCTATGTTCTTTTCATCAGGTTTTTAAACTCATTATAAAGTCTCTTGCTAACTTAATGAATGGTTTGAGACTTTCTCTCTCTGTGAACTTATTCATTCTCTTTCATAAGGAATATTCCAGTTCCAGGTTTCCCAACAAAGATATAGGATAAAGTTTACTTGAAAGATAAGTATTCTTCTTTTGTTCTTCTAGCCAGGCAGTCCTTATTAGTATACCTTGCTTCTTTTATTCATAAAAAGCCGTTTCTTGAGAGATTCAACTATAAATTTTTTCAAATATTTTACCACAAAAACCAAAGAAGAAGCTTCTTTCAGGTAACTTGTTAGAAAGTTACTTCTTGCAAGAAAGGTAAACAAACACATCCTCATTTTTCATTGCATCCTCGTATAGATTAGTGACAGATATCTCAGGGTAGTTTGGTATTTCTATCAACTTTATCTCTTAGTTTTTAAAAGCTTTCTTCTCATCACAGAGTATAGCTTTTAGGAATGATATCTTGGTACCTTCCATTGTTGGAAGAAATAAACCAACTAGAGTATTTGTTTGAGTATACGATGTATAATTACCATATTGAGTGAGGTATCGATAGAGATCTTCCTTGCTTCTGAATCTTGAGATCATTTCTTGAGCCTCAACCCTTTTCATTGCAACGCTTAGTGATTCCATCTTGGTTCCTCTTCCTATAAATGAATTTCAAGTTTTAATTTATAGACTTCTGGATCCTATTCTTTAAAATAGTACTATTAAATATGGGCATCTTATAGGAGGTCAGCACTGTAAAGATACGTTGAGAAAGTTTGCAGAAGCTGTAACAAACTTCAGAGATGGGGCTTTATTTTTATCAATTTAGTTCCATTAAATTAGTACTAAATTGTTGTTTAATTAGTACCTGTACTAAATTCGTTTAATTTTAATTGGTACCAATTTAATAGTACCAAACTTAATTAGTACCTAGTTTTAATCCAGTGAGGTTTTAATGGAAAAGTTCCAATCTGGTTCAAAACTTAATTGGTACCAGTATCAACCTGAACTTTATCTGAGTTGGTAACAAAATCTAAAAAAATAAGGGTGAAATTAAAAAATTTATAGTTTTAAACCAAGTATAAATATGAAGTCTTAGAGCTAAAATAAAACCATCGTTGCTGCAGTGGCAACTACTACCTAGTGTGACTATAGCAATAGCATATTTATGAGCTTTATAATAGAAATTTAAATTTGAATTTAAACATGGCGGTAGACTTAAATCGTAAAGCAGCTTCTTTAGGAATTGGTTAATCATAGCTCAACTTTTGTTCAAACAAGAAATCAGAAGTTATTAATGTTGATAGGGAAGTAGAGCTAAAGGCTCTTGTATTTGAAGCAAGCGTCTTCTTCATTGAAGTTTAAAACAAGAAATAGAGAGAAGAGATGGGAGTTCAAACATAAATTGAAGTTATCGAGGAAGTAAAAGAACAGCTATCAATTGAAAAGCTAAAAATCTTTGAATGCCAAGAGGGCTAGAATTTCTTCTCAACTGAGTCAAGCTTAAAGAGGCACATCAAAGAGATACACTCTGGAAAAATAAAAGTGTATTTTAAACATGATAAGGTCGATGGTAGGTACTAGTGAACGACTTGTTAGAAGTCTTATACCCACTCAGCTAAAGTCAAGAAGCACATACAAAAACATCACCTTAGTGAGTTCTTGATTTAAGATTAAGAGACTTAAAAACTTGTGCCAGCCAAAAGGAAATCAAATACAATTGAATCTCAAAGAGAGCAGTAGGAGAAGCTCAAGAGAAAAAAAAAAGATACGAATCGATGAACCAACCTTCTAATAGAGCAGTTATCGTATGCTTACAAGAGAGAGCTATGTATATCCCTGCTCTAAATGCAATTGACATTAACAGCTGCATTGAAAATTATTTAAACAGAGACGTCACTAACAAAGCAAAACTAAAGGTTGTAGATGAATATGCATAAAAGATATATCCTTTGAGCTATCTCATATAGAATGAGCAGTATCAGAATGAATTTGCCAACGAATATATCATACTTAAAGAGGCAATGAAAAGGAATTGCAAGAATTTGAATAAGTTGGATGGAGTTATTCTTGGCTATGGTTTCATAGCTCTTAGACTAAAGAAATATGAATGACTCTAAGAGATTATCTGTATCATAACAGATATCCAGATGATCTCAACGATATACTCTCTGAGATGACGTAGGGTGTGAAAGAGCTTCATGAACTAGGATATGTTCACAGAGATTTGAAGCCAGAAAATGTTATGTTAAACCTCTGTCCTTTAGAAATAATAGTCATAGACTTCAATAGAGCTATAAAGTAAGAGATAGTAACACTAGCAAAGGTGCTTGGTACTCCTGGAAACTTTCAATTAAGAGAGAAGTGGACGAATGGCTCTGTTTAATGGGATGTGTGGGCAATGGCAGCAATTATATTAGAGTGCGATATGGAAAGTATGGCTTACTTTGGCACTAAGCATGAAAAGCAATCCATAAGCTTAGCAGAGAAGCATTTAAAGCAGAATGAAGTTTGCTTAGGAATAAGAAAGATTGTAGAAAATATAATAATAAGAGCACCTGCCAATCCTCGGTAATTCTTAGACGATATGTTAAAGCCTCTATAGACAGCAAGATTCGTGAGGTATAACAAAGACAAGCAGATAAAATTCGTTTGATTTAAGACAATTAATATTCTATAAAATACATATTAAATTCACATAAAACCTGCGTTTTCTCAAATAATCCTAATTACACCCCAACTATACCCTACAAATCAAATCACTAAAACATCTAATTAAGGGGTTTTGGGTTTTTGAATAATGATATTATACATGATAAAAAAGTAGAATATATCACTCTTGGCATAACTAAGAGTCTTAAATGTGATCATGACTCTTTCAAACCATGATGCCAGATACTTCAGAACCTTTATGAATATCAAAATGAAGTTTATGCTGCAAATACGTGAGTAAGTTAGCATCTGAGTTGACCCATTCAGGAAAACTCTTATGAGGATCAAGATATAAATATTTTTATTTTACTGTAAACTGCCTGCTGGAGATACCATTTATATGTTCTCTGGCTATGTTGGACCAGATGCACACAGCCACCAGGGACAATATTAAAAAGGAAGAATCTATCCAACTCCATCCATCATTTAATAATCACTAACTAATACACTATCTAATAATAATTAAGTGACATTATTGTGCAATCAAAAGTATATAAATAAATAATATTTAGTAGAATTGTAGTGCTCTTTGACACCTTTTACTACGAATGAGCAGTAATGGAGAGCCATGCTAGTTTTCTTCTTTTTCTTGTTCTCACTTAAATCCAACTCATCAAATCCATTGGGAGTCTGCTTAGCATCTCCATTATTTTAAAGTAAAATTAAAATAAAATTTTGAGAGTTTATTATTATTTATGATTTGAGATGTTTTTTATTTTCTCTTTAATTTTATGCAAAATAGGAAATAAAACTATTTAAAAAATAGTATAAAACTCTTTAATAAGAGAAAAACAATTTTAATTGAATTTAATATTTGATAATATTGAATCTATCTCCAATTTTCCCTATTTCAGGGGTCTTAGCTCCATTATTAGCATTGGTAGTAGTTTCCTCTCCACTCTTGCCCACTCCAGCTTCATCCACTTAATTAAGTTCTCTCTGTTCTTGTAATTTTTTCCTTCTATTTTCTCTTACCAATTTATTTTTCTGTTCTTTCTCATAATATCTCTATTAGCCACGAATGTCGCCCATTATTTCTATGAATTCTATTATGAAGTAGAAAATAAGTAGGCAGCAAAAGCATATTTCACAGACTAGTCTAAAATAGCCAAGTCCTTCTTAGTAATAGTCATTAATTATTAAAAATAATTCACAAATAATTAATCATAGTTAATTGAGATAGAATTATTTTGTTAGTCTCGTTTCAAATCATAAAGCTAAATCGAGGTAGTAATCAACCCATTAGCTTCAAATATTTATATGAAATTGACCATAGCAAAGAAGTCTGTGTATGAGTTGTAAACTACTGAGTCGAGGACTATAGATGTAGTTTGCTTATCAATAAACCCCTAATCTCGAAGCTTCTCTATCATTTATTAAGACTATTGCTTGTTCATTGTATACACATCTAATACTTGCAAGTAGCCTCACTTTGAACCGTAAGTGTCTTTCAGTTGGTATATGTAATCATTATTGTTTCCTAAAGTTTAAGTAGTCTCTGTATCAGAATCGAATTCGTCCAGGTAATCGAAACCTAGAGATGCCCACCCCTCTTTGATATAGGACTTTGTGTAGATATCATCATTTGGGACTAGTTTCATGCGCCGCTAAGTACTTCGAATTGGAGAAATTAAAATATTAAATTTTTGAATTGCATTTCTTTTGCCCAAATCTAAATTTAAGATTTAAAATTATGTTTTATCATTTATAAGATCAATCATAAATTGGTATTAATTTCGGAGAGATATAACTATGAGCAGTAAGCATACGATTAGACAAAGAACAAATACGCTTCTTACCTTCTTTAATTTCTTGAAGGCCCTCTCTCATTCATGAACCACCACTATTTGAAGAGCTACCTAAACGAGTACCAAAACAATTTAGACAATCAATTACATCGCTTCGAAACAGCCAGAGAAGTTCATTTAAAACTTTCCAGACAACTTGGAGCAAGGATCACTTACTTATCTGATCGTCCTCTACTCTCGCTCAATGATACTTTCGAAGGAAATATTACATTCGAACGTATTTGCTCAATAGATTTATTGGTTTATGCTTATCTGAGGGAAGAGCTTAATAACACTCCAAACTCAAAAGATTTATGTATTAATTTATCAAAATAACAAACAAATATATTACTATCAACTATTTACAAATAAAACTAATTCGAGACTTTATACTTGATTGCAAACTTCAGAAATTTGATTAAGTTTTTTGAGAGAATAGATCTTTTTATTTATTAAAATGTAAATGAACCATTAGATAAGAAAGAAATTTATCTAAAAATTGATAATTCAGAGGAAACTCTCTCAAAATTACCCCAGTAATTGTAAGTTTTAATACAAATCAAATTACTAAAACTAAACTGATAATATTCAAAAGAGAAAATATAGCATAAAGAACAATAACATTTATAGCTCACAATATTATGAATTAATGGCATCAGATAGAATAATTTCAGTTGAGAAAGAAAAACAAGATCCAGAGTTACAAGCAAATAAAACTTAAAAAATATTGAAATATTCATAGAGCATTTTGCATTAAATTTTATTTAGACAATTTTAATCTTAAATACATTTAGAGAAATTTTAAATTGCTTTAATTTCAATTTTTTTCTTTAAATTTAATGTTTAATGTCTACAGAAGATAGATAGAAAGAAATTTAGAGAAGATAAACGATTTAAAGAATTAAGAAATTTGGTCTATTGGGTGGCGTAACAGGACTCTTTACTTATTTAAACTTTGAAGATAGAATTAAAAAATGAAAATATTTAAGAGCAACTGTTTAATTTCATAAATAAGTTTAGTCATATCTTTAATTTTATTATTAAATCCCTCAAATATCTCATTATAAATTTACCGCCGTAAAAACGTCTTAATTGCCGTTAATCGATTAAAAAATTTATCGCATTGTAAATAATAATCAATTCAAAAGAAACTTTAAATTCATTTGAATTATTAGAATCCTACATCACTTCAAGAAGTCTTAATTTTATTTTTGATTTAATACTATAAACAATTCTTCAAGACAAATTTCAAAAGAAGAAGGAAATATTTTGTTTACTTGCTTTGAAATAGCTTGCAATAGGGTTGACTCCTTGAATGTTTCACTTATCTATTATTAAATGAATTTTGATAAGTTTTGATTTTAAAAACATAATATTTTTTAGATTTATTTTTAAAACCATTCCTTAATTATTTACTAGGTTTAAATATTAAAATATATTATGTAAATCCGAATTAGTATATTCTCCAGATGTATTAAAATTATTAAAAATATCAAAAATTAACAAATAAATCCTCTTTAAAAATTGTATTAAAATAAGATTAATGAAATACAAAAATTTGGAGCAAAACAGACAATGAGTAAAAATTTAAACATTCGCCAAAAATTAGAAAAATAATCAAGAATAAATCATAGTATTATATAATTAATTTACTTCTAATTTTATGAATATTTCTAATTTACTAATTAAAACCGCACTCCAACCCAAATCTATATATGGTTTGGGATAGAGTGCGGTATAGTATTAATTTAATTATATATTTATATATTTTGATTAAAAATAACATTGCATTTACTATAAATGACATTTGATTTTTATTAAGAGATAGTTTATTTATAATTTACTGTATTTTTAATTATAGCATTCAAAAAGTTTTAAAATTATTCTTTAAATAAAAGTGATATATAATAAAGTTATGATTTATTTAATGTTAATAAAAATCAAATGTCATTTATAGTAAATGCAATGTTATTTTTAATCAAAATATAAATATATAATTAAATTAATACTATACCGCACTCTATCCCAAACCATATATAGATTTGGGTTGGAGTGCGGTTTTAATTAGTAAATTAGAAATATTCATAAAATTATTAGTAAATTAATTATATAATACTATGATTTATTCTTGATTATTTTTCTAATTTTTGGCGAATGTTTAAATTTTTACTCAATAGATACTTGTCATATTAAATAAATACAGACTGAATTATTAGTTATCAATAAAAATTGAATTTATTTAGTATGATAAATAAATTTGAGGATTAAAAATCTTAGAAAAACTTATTTAGAATTAAAATAGAAATATATCCCACATTAATAAAAAAATTATTTTAGTATCATTAACAAAACAAGGGACTCTTAGTTCGAGTGGGATTAAACAAGATTTCAAATATTGATCAAGTTTTTTCGAACTGAGGAAATTGCATAAGTTAATTAAAAAAAACTATAATAATTTACTACTTATGCAAAATTGGAAGTGATTTAAGTAAAATTATTATTAATATTTTAATTTATTTGAAAAAAGTTAATACGTTAATTCTTTTCAATATTAAAAGTAATACTAATTTAAATTAATATACAAAGTGAGATTTAGTCGGACTAATTTTAATATAAAAATTGAGTTCTAGTTAAAAAAATTTTTTAGAAGTACTTTAACAAATTATATTTGAAATACTTAGCAGTCTGATAGAGTATTTAAATTATAATACTCTAATTTGAATTTATTTTTGTAATATCTCAAATTTGAAATTGTTTAAGCAATAAGATTTCAAGACAAAAATGAGAATGCTAATAAAACCCTAAATGTTAAATAAATAAAACAATTAAACTACAATAGTGAAAGATTTAGAGAAAAATAATAGAACTATTATATTTCATTCAGAATATACCCGCATTAATGAGTTGCCATTTCTAAATCTCTCAACAATAAAACTTATTAAAAGCAAGAGATTTGAGGAAAAACCTTGCTATTAACGAATAATTTGGAATATGATTTAGTTAGTAATAGTATTCATCATATCTGTATCCTAAATTTAATAGTACACCTATATAATCGTTGCGATTAAATAACCCAATAATTGAATGCATTCGTTTAATTTTTAGCATTAAACCCCAATACCCTCATAAACACATTAATAATTATTCAATTTCAATCTTTAATTAATCAAATCTCAATTAAATTGCTGAAGTAGCTTTGATATTTTTAGCAAATATTTTTTATTATCTTGAAACCGTGTATTTATGCAAATTCTCAAATTTATATTTTAGATTGCCTTATTGTTTTAAAGAAAGGGTAAAATTAACTAATAATTTTTCATTAAGATTGTCTTTTGACTTCTAAAAAACATGTTATATTTTCTTTATTTTCAAAGAAACTAAGAATATTAATTATTATTATTAAATTATAGAGGTAATTGGTAGATAGGGCATCCGAAACGGGCCTGAGTCTACTGCTTTCAAATAGAGCTTTCTATACAAAGGCCTACAGTTGGTAGGGAGGGGTTATCATGTCAACTGCATTAGGTCCCACCTGACAGAGCTCAACCTGCAAGTTCCAACTATCCTCAGCAAAAGGATAAGGACTACATTCTGAGCTGCGGTGGAGCCGATAAGAGTTTTCACCACCTCTACATAAATTGAAATCTCACAAGTATGGCATGAGCTCTGTAGTTTAGTAACATCTTAATATAGGGAAGAGACGGCTAGGGAAGAGGGATAATTTCATCGGATATTTTTGGGTGTGAAGACTTAGGAGTCACTGACTTCCACACCGACTTATTTTGAAATAAGTGACAGATAAATTGTTGGTTTTATTTTGTGTTAAATGGTGACATGTCAAAATTATTTTGAGATTGCTAATTAACTACTAAGAATATTAAATTATTATTTTTATTATATTTATGATTAATTTAAATATTTAATTTTAACATTAAGAGTTCTCTTTTATTATTGAAACAAAACCCCAAAAACCCCTTTAGCAGTTTGATTGAGTTTTTTATTGATATAAGGGGGCAATTAACGCATACTATATTAGGGTTTTATGAGGATTTATGCAGAGGATTGAGGTTTAAATATTAGTAATTTAATTGAGTATATGCAAAGTTTTGGGTCAGTTTATGACAGTGACTATATAGATCTACTCTTTAAGTTGCGATATGGATGTTTAGAATATAGTGATTAACTCAAACATATTCTTAATCACACGTCTATATCTAGGCTGCTTCACAAATCTCCGGCTACTGTTATGCCTCACTGTCTATTAGCATTGAATTTAAAGAGATAGCAACTTAATTCTAAGCTAAAGAGACCTTTGAAATCCAGCAGCATCATATTGAATTTCTTATTGATGATAAGACTCTGAAGTACTGGGCTCATTTCTCTCTTGCTTAAAGAACTGTGGAGTTCCATCTCCAATTTCATGAGCTTCACATCTCTGCATAATCTATAGCTAACATTTTTAAATAGAATGGAATATCTTACAATACAGTAAATTGCATAAAGGGAGTAATTGACTATACTGTTCCATTTTATAAGAAGATTTAAATTATATATATGATTAGATGTAAAGGGCTTAATAGAATAATATCAAGTTCATTCATGCTGATGAGGCAGTCTTTACGTTCAGCATCTTTATATCAAAGTCTAGGTACAAGAGGTAAGCAATATTGAGGTTTATGACTAAAAGGTTAAGGTGTAAACACATGCTATTCTTGGTGGAATAAGTGAAGATAGTGGCCTCGAGACTTATGTTATTCACCCTCGTTCTATAAAGACTGAATAATATATTAAGTTCTTGAAATAACTCAGAGATAAGTAGCTGACTAAGAAATTTTTCTGTTTGTTGATATCTTGTCAGTTCATAAAACTAAGAATCAAGGAAAAAGTATGAAAGGCTTAACATTACACCTGTATTTAATGTTCCTTACAGCCCTTAATTCAATGGAATTGAGTTATATTGGGGTTTATTGAAAGGTCATTATAAGAAATTGCTGCTCTACCATATGATGCACGACTTTAAGATAGATACAGTCAATTTTATTAAGAGTGCTGCTAAGAGAGTCAGAGATGAGAAAGCTAATTAATATAATGAAAATTTAGCAATATTTAAAACAAGCATATGTTCAGACAGAGAGCTAAATTTCATTAGGAGCAGAGAGATAAGGGAAGATAATAAACAAAAGACATTAAATAAGAATTATTACCAAATGAAAATAATAAATTAGTTTCTTAAAACCTTCATCATTTAATAATCTACTTTTTTATTTCTTTTAGTAAAATTTAAAGTCTTATGAAATTAAAATTTTATATATTTACTTTAAATTTGGGCAACTAAATAAATGAGATATTCCCATTTATTTTCTAAATTAACTCTAATTATATTTTTACCATGTAATGGATTTCATGCTAAAAATAGTATTAGAAAGTTAAAGATAATAATTTGAGATTATAATCATTAACTCTTAAACTTTCTAATTAATTTTGGATTATATTATGAACAGCTTATATTATTGAAGGAATTCGATCGATTTGAGGAAATTAAATTAAATTAAATTATCTAAATAAATAAATACTAAAATTATAGTGGTTATCAATTCAAAAATGACTCAAAATTCAAATCTAAGTAGATTGTACGATAGATCCCGTAATTTTAACTGGACTTTATTGCTGGAATTATTACCGAATTATCCCAGAAGCGAGAAATTTTGATTTAGAGCTAACACCCAAAAACAGCAAAAGGGGTTTTTCCCTCTTGGGTGATGAGATAAATTTCCTCTAGCAATAACAATTTCTGCCTTAATTTTAATGCAATATTCAGTGATTATATTCAATCAAGAGTTTGGAGACAATTATTAAAAAATAAATGATTGTAGAAATTAAATTAACATTAATACGAAGACTTATTGTGATAATCAAAAATGGATCTCTATATAATAAAACATTTAGACTTCCTCAATATCGTCTCCATCATTATAATCAGTAGATATAAGTCTTTTCTGCACTTCTTTCTGTGTCACCTTTCATAACACCTGTCTAGCGTCACCTGTGGTTTTAACATGTAGGACTACTAAAAAAATATATTAAAGATAAGTTTTTTGTAACTTACCAGTGTACAGGCTCCATCAGCTTCTGATTATTCAGAATACTTATTAAATTATTAAAATATTAACCTTTGATTTTAAATTATCTATTACTAATTATAAATTACTATTTATCTAAAACATAACTGAGGTAATTAATTGCTAATTAGTTTTCCAAAATCGAATGTATTCTTACATAAATATTTTTATCAGTATTTTTTATTCATACTTCCTTTTCAGATTAATCACAATAGCCTAATATTTTTATAACATTCTTTTAAATAATTGGATATTTTTGGGTATCATTTTGATAATATATTTATTGTATAAGCCTAGAAATGTATTCTATAAACCAAAAACATTATAAAAATTACGTTTCTTCTGAGAATCATATCAATAGCACAAATAGAAATTCATCAATGTTTATAAAGAAATTATTTTCTGCATTACATGCCGAAATTCTGATTTTGCTTTTGATTTCCCCTCTCCATATATTGAATTAATATGTTTCTCCAAAAATAATTATATGAATGTTAGATATATCTAATAAATATTAAAAATCTTCTTAACTATGTATTCATATAAATTGAACATATTTAAAGTAAAAAAGATATTTAACTATTAAAATATCGTGATACAGGTTTCTTGAAGACTTTTAAAAATGGGAACTCTGTTGTAGGCGTCCTAACCATTCCCGAGAAGCCAGAATACATGTCCTACATAAGAGCAAAGCAATTTATATTCGCAATGATGAGAGATTCTTTGCAAATGCCTCTATAGACTCAGTTGCTATACCCTACAACATAAATGAGAAGGACTTGTAAATTAGATAAATATTGTTTTAATATCTGAAATTCAGACACACTTTTATTTAAAGGTTTATGACTTACTAGATAGAATAAATGGAGTATTTTTCACTGGAGAGTTACTAGACCTGTTTAATGAGACTACCGGTGAACTGCACCCCTATACCATCACTTCACAAAAAATTATGACATATGCTCTTCGCAAAACTGACTCTGGAGATTCCTTCCCTATCGTTAGCATTTGCCAAGGCTTTATTTATAAATAAGAATAATTAATTTTCACTAATTTCGAGATATATATATTTACAAGTATTTTCAACACAAATATATATTTACTGCGAAGGCATTGAGCTACTGCATATAATTGTAGCGACCAATACAAACCCTCTTGGGTGGTCGAAGAACGAGAACAAAGACATCTATACAGAAATTGAGGACCACATTGATAGAAAATAAAGTAGGTTTTTGAATTCATTGAGCGACAACGTAATATAAGGAAAAGACATGCTTTATCATCTCCAACACAGAGGTATACCTTCAGCTTAAAGCATTTTATTATTTATATTATTAATTCAAATGTTTAATATCTAAAACTGAAATTGAAAGATTTAAATGAACTATCATTTAATTATATTAATCAACTAGATCATAATAAGTTGAGGTCTTATTTTAATAGAGAATAATAATTATTATAATTCCTTTTATATTTTAAAGCTTTCTACTAGACTTTTCCTCAACTAAACGATTTCTTTTAACATTTTAACAGTCAATACTTTTGATTTGGCTAGGAAATAGTTTCCACTGCCGATGCATCGAACTATCCAGTCTATGTTTTTTAATATCATCCTGAAATAGCTAAATAAATAAACTTTATTTTGCCTCAATAGAAAAAGATATACTTTGAATAATGGATGGTTAATTTCAATTATAATATCAGGCTTATAAATTTAATATAAATAGTGCATATATATATATATATATATGAAGATGACGCAACAGATATAAAAACAGACAAGAGCCCAAATTCTATTAGATATACTCAGGAACTGGCCAGATTTCTCAGTCATGAATACTCAAAAGTTCTATTGTTTATTTTATTGTTTCATTAAGAATCTTAAATATATTGGCATAAAAACTTATCTAAATAGTCACCAATTCGAAAGCATAGAGAAAATAGACAGAATAAGAGTTTAAAATGGTTTTAGAGGTAAATTGGGCTATATCTGGGAGATTGCAGAGACCTACGGGTTTAACTATTGACTAGAGAGGCTTCATGATAATTTACTAGAATTTTTTAATTTAGGCTTAATTTCAAACGTACATATTAACAATTAAATCTTAATTTAACACAAATTTGTTTTAAAATTCAAAAATAATTAAATGTTCACAATATTTTCCATTTAGTTATTATGAAATTCCTTAATTTAACTGTTTCTCATTTATTCTTAAAATTTAATGAATAAATTTATTAATTATATTCTACTGAAGAGCAAATAATAGTCTTTCATAGTAATAGAGAGTAAGTATATATAAATTAATAATAAATTAATGAAAGCCATAACTTAATTGACAAAAAGCAGACTTAGTAACACTAACGTAAAAGGCTATATTAATAGGTTATAGCCAGCTAGAATATAAGACTTTTTAATTCATAGAATAATGAAAATCCAGGAGGTAAGTATCAACTAAGTTGAATTTAAGAATTTCCTATATATATATATATATTATATATATATATAATATATATATATATATATATATATATATATTATATATAAATAATATGTAACAGTTGGTCTAAATAATTCAGCAAAAACAATGTCAAAACTGATTCAAATATAGGTCATAATAAATAAAATCCAAACTATCCACCAAACTAAATTGCAAAAACAGTCAAAAATAATGATAAAAATATTCTATTTATATTATTATAATTATTGTTAATGAAGAAATTATCTGGACAAATAAAGTAATAGATACTATTACTGATTATAAAATCTCATATAATATTATTATTACATATCTATGATAAAAATCAAGTTAGGACGGGATACAAAGAGGACCCGAAAGTGAGTATGATTATACACAGCAGCTCAAGTGATTTTTTGAATACTTCTGAGAAAGAGAGATTCAACAAACTCATTAAAGATTGTGCAATGGGCTTATTCAAGCACTTTGATAGAAAGACTAATAAAGGGTAAGAATAAGCATATGATTTCATATATAAGGGAATATTTTTCTTTGCATTAATAATGTTCTTAAGATTTACATATATAAGCTTAAATAGTAGTAGCTTTAATCTCATTTCAATTTATCATATCACTATCTTACCTATTTAAGCCAATATATTTGTCCTAAATTCACAATTTTAAATAAAACGAATGTCGGATCACAAAATTGCTCATAAAAAGGCATTTTAACCTTTGTATTGCTTTAAATAAAGATTTAATTTATCATCCTAATACTTCAATATTATAGATTAATTAAGAACACACAGGAATTTATACTTAGTATGTCGAAAACTTTGGATGGCAAAACTCATAAATTAAGTCCAGATTCCTTCCTCATCTTTCTTGATAAAATTAAGAGTCTTTCACACTTTGATACTTTGAATGACTTAATTATAAGAAAAATGAGCAACATAGACAATAATCTAGTGAATACTAAGGACTTGCTAAATGTGTACTAAAAAAATCTATCGATTTTAAATTTGAGGAATGCTTACGTATGGATGAAATCCGATAATTTGCTAATGAAGTTAGCCAAGATTTATTTTTGATAGATATTAGGCTCATTAACTAATCCCTAAGGTAGTGACAGTGAAGCAAGAATTGAAGAAAGCGCTAAATCTAATACGAATGAGAAATATTTCTCTTTTAAGATAACATGAAAGGGTCATTCTTAGGCCAGAATCAAACTTTAAAAATGTAAGCATAGAAACTTTGTTGTTAATATACAATATAGCTTCATCAATTCATGCAGTTCTTGCCAATTGATTAAGCTCTTTAATTCAAATTTAGAAAGATTTTGTAATAAAAGATCTTTGAGATGCTTTTTGTTTAAGATAATTTTATTTATAAGACTGTTTTAAGCTATAATATTATGCTTTAATATTAATCTACTTATCTCTAACTTTAACCTTTTCAGATATTTAATTATATATTCTAGAATATAAATATGATCTAATTTATTTTGTCTTAAGCTTTCTTATCATCTATTTGGTTTTACTATATCTTACTACAGAAGAATTTTTAAACTAAATCATATTTCAAGGAAACTAATTACGTCTTGTTCCGAAATTCTCCTTTATCAAAAAAGTCAAAAAATCAATCAGGCTTGAATATTGTAAAGCCAATTATTTATTTGGACATTCAAAACCCCAAAACCCCTTCAGTAAATTGATTGAATTTAGGTTGAAATAAGGGGAGAAACTAATGCATGCTTTAATAGGGTTTATGCAGGGGTTTATGGTTTAAATTTAATGAAAATGCGAAAAGATTAGAAGGGTCTTATTTTAACTATTCACTCAAACAGTGCCCTAACATCATGGGTTAACTTTCTAAACTTAATATCTTTTAACCATCTTACGATTTAATCAATTGTATAGTCTGGCTTTAGTATATTTTAATTAGCCATATCTCTCATTTTATATTTAATCTTATTCTGGCCTAGATACTGCTAAATCCTCTGTTTTGAGTCTTTCTCTCTTTGCAGCTATAGCATTCATTTCTTGGCTTATCAAATTCTGGAATTATTGCTGATAGAGCCCAAGTATCCACTATATATCACCATCTTCAGTCTGCTCTCTCTGGAAATAACCAGAGGGCCAAGAATTTATTCAAGGCAAGATGCTTTTAGTCTTAATGATCTATTGAAATCAAATACAACTACTCTGAGAGGAGATAAATCAAGCATTATATTCTTAGGATTCAAATCTCTGTGTAAATAGCCTAAATTCTGAAGGAAATATTTATCATAGCAAGCATTTGTTAAGATAAGCGGCAGTTTTCAGCACTTCTTTAGTCTTAAATATAGTCTCTGAAGCATTTTCTATTATTTTTGCCATGGTTTAAGCTTGGTATTCATTTATGAAATTATTAAATTATAATCTCAGTGAGAGGAACATAAGAGCGAAATGCCCAACTTCTCGACCTACACAAAGAACTTCATTTCAATCCTCATCAGAGATCAGACTCAAGACTTCATCGACATCATCGTCACCGAGTCTATTACAACGATTGGGGTCATCTAACATTTCAGGTAATCATCTACGTTGCCAAAGATGTTGTCCAGATAAACCCATCCCTAATCTTTAAACTCAGAAATGAAGCCAAGATCAGAGCCCAAAACCAAAATAACCACTACGTTGCAAACTGGCTAGAACTTCTAGCTCAGTCCCTTTACCTAGTTCAAGTCAACAACAAATGGATTCCTAAGGCCTAGCAGCCTTCTACTGATTTTGGAAACCTGGACGCCTAATCCCCAGAGTTTATTCCACAACCTTCTTCCCCTATTAACCTATAGGTTGAGTTTCAACCACTTAATAGCGCCCTCTCACAATTCAACAACAGACTCTCACTCCAAGAGTCCTCAAACCTCAACCAACTATTCCTGTAGGAAGAGCAGGAATACTTAGCTTCAAAATGCGCCATTCGCAAAGCGCCACTGGATAAGTCTAGTTCTTTAGACTTCGACTCAGAAGCTGACATCTCCTTTTATGAAGGAGGTGAAGAGGAACCCCTGACGTCTCCAAATACGTCATTGAACAAAATTCCTATTCAATAGGAACTTTTAACAACTATTAAGGAATCACCCTTTAATAAGATTTCCTATTAGGAAAAAATTTTAATAGATTCCTAATTAATAACAAAAATTTAATCACTATTAAATATGAGTGGCAAAGATATTGCAATGGCTGACAAAGCCTCAATAGACCTCAAAGCACTTCCAAACTACTACATCACTAAGACAGACAAAGCCTATCACGCCCTCGTCAATGAAGCCAATGATGGCACCAAAGTCTCAGCTAAGACCTTATTCAAGGCACTCGAGCTTAAGGAACAAATAGTCTCACTCAGAATTCAAGCTGCAACTCAAGGACTTTCAAACACAATCGCCTACTACTTTGACCAGATCGAAGACATCATAGACAGAGAAACTAAGGCTTAGCACTCAATAGCTAACGACCATAGCACACCTAAACAGATCAGAACCTTCCTTAAAACAATTGACAAACTTAGATCATATGATCAAGATGTCATCATGTACTGCGATACAGACCAAGACTTTATGCTCAACACAAACACTATCAGATTTAAAACCCCTTGGAATTTTTCCAAGAATCTCTCAAGCGACATCATCCTCTTTATGAAAGAAAATTTTAAATCCCTCATCTCCCTTGGTCTTATTAAATTTTCAGTTAAAGTCTTCTAAGTTTAATCATCAATTAAATACAAACATGCTAACGACGAATCCGTCGCCATCTTAAGACAAGACCGCAGAAGACAAAATCAAAACAAGGGTAAGAACACGAAAAACAAACAGAAATATCAAAAGAAGCCCAAGAGAAACAACAACAGAAAGAGAAGAAACAACCAAAGGAACTGAGTTCCTTTTTAATGATATGCTCGGGGGGCCTTTGAGCCCTCGATGCGAGTTAATTATTATTATTATTATTATTATTATTATTCATTTATGAATTCCATCTAATTTTTGTCCTCTCATTTGAAGTGATCGAATGGAAAAATCGTATATGCAAACTGCTTATCTGTTTTAACTTTCTTTTCAAAAATATCTTTAAAAATTAGATAAATTTTTTTACAATCTTTAAGGTCATTTACATTCGATATTAGAAGCTTCATTGCTTCTATCTTTAGAGTTATTATATCTATCTCAGAGGGAGGGAGGTTTCTTACTGCTTTCAAGAGTTTATTTTTCTTTTTAACTCGTTATTAGAAAACCTCTAAGGGATCTCTTGGTTTTCATTTTTGAAGGAAGACCACTCCATTAGTAAGATCTATTACCTCAAACTTCTTGCAATGATGTTATTCTGAATGAACTTCATATCCCTTGAATGATTATATTACTTATTACAGTAAGGACAGAAATATTTTCCATCTATTTTATCATGCTTAAGTTAGAGTTTTAATTTGTTAAAATTCTGCTCTAGAATATGAGCTTCAGAGCGGATTTATAGGTGAAGATTCTCTCACACCTTTTTTTCTTTTATTCTTTCTTTTCTTCCTCCTCTACTACCATTTTTGTAGATTCTTCGCATTGAATTTCATAGCTCTGTATTTCAATTCAGCAACTGAATTGCTATTCGAAGTTTTAGACCTAAGGTATAAGAAATTCAGGTTCACACTGAGTATGGCATCGCATGTCTCAATATTCGTTGTATTCATGAAAGAAAGTATTTGCTGACAAATACCAAGCAGTGCCGCTTTTCTTAGTAGGTTACCGCTCCTTTAATAAAGAATATTAACAATTATACAATCTTTTAAAATTTGGTTTGTATATAAACCCCTAAACGTATGTTCACATAGAATTTGTTAGTTGATAAAAAGTTTTATAATATAGATATTTTAGAATAAGTTGAAATTAAAATACAAACTAGTAAAAAATAAACAAAAATGAAAATGCTTACGCTGTTCATTCAATAATAATGGAAGTTACAAAAAACATATCTAAAAATTTATTTTACAGGTGCTACCTGAAAGCAGAAGCAGTTGAAAACGACAAAGACTTAGCAGAGGCACTGAAAAAAATGGTGTAGGAGTATTCAAATATGCAAATGGTGATATCCTAAAAGGATCATGGAAAGATGAAATAGCTTTTATTAGATTTTTAGTTTCATTGTTATTATTACTATTAGTATTATTACTAATTTATTATTTAAAACAATTCACTTTTTTAAAAAAATTCATAAATATCTATAAATAAGGAAATTTAAAAATAAAGATTTTAACTTAATTGAGGGAGCTGTTCGAGAGAATGCCAAAAAAAGGTTGAAAAGTTCACGGTACATACAAAGCTAGATATTTATTAGAATTATATGATTATACTAGAGTGATTTGTTAATTTTAAGCTCATAGAACCAGAAATCCAGTGGATTATCGGAGTGATTCGTGAAAATTTTAAACGTTAGTATTCAACACTACCCGCCTGGCCCTAGAATCTATGGTGTTTGGCTTAGCCTAAAGCGAGTTTTCGATGTCCAAACTGTGGACCAAAAATTTCTAATTTCGAGTGCCAATAAACTTTTAGCTATTCACGACTGCACATTTCTACTCGTCATTAATCAGTCATAGTCAGGAAAAGAATTTGAATTTGAAAGGTGCCGCACTCTTTGACATTTCTTTCCAAAGCTAATTTTGCAAGTGCTCGAGTTTCAAAATTAAAATATATTATTACAGTCTTCAACCACTCACCTCTTTGCCACTCAAAGCTACTTGTTTTATCAGTTATAGTGAGTACTAACTAATTAAAGTGAAATCAAGTTGACCCATGAATAAATCCGGATGATATAGGGATAAGAGTAGTTATTCATATAGATAAGAATCAATAATCCAGTCGAAATTTTAATAATCTAGCTGTTTAATGATATAATCCATTCCAATTAATTATTATAATTAAGCATAAATAAGATGAATCCAGTCATTGGATTTTAGAATGCTTCTTAAACCGACCCTCCTCAACTTTTAAATGCAGCTAAAGGTAAGCTTAAATCTTCGATAATATCTTCTATTTCAAAGGTATTAATGATTTACAAGAGCCAGACTTGGCACCCGAGCAAGAAAACTTATCTTAGATCTTTTTTAAAATCATCAAACCAATATAAACTTGGAAGATGTGGGCAAAGTCAAGGGCATTAAATCTGAATATAAAAATACACAAGATAGCGCTAAAATCAACCGTGCAAAGGAATTTCTGCGGTAAAACAACTATGATTTAAATTTGCTGCTGTAGAAGGAGGATTTTGCAGCTTTTAATAAGACTTTAGATTTTAACAAATTCATGAGAAAATTTATAAATAACAATAAACCAAAGTTAGTGAAGCAAAGCCATAAAAGTAAATCTATAAATTCAGAGACCTCTTGAACTTAATGAATTACGAAAGAGGTAGAGGTAATTGACTTCTTTATTACCAACAGCTTTGCAATCGATTAGAAGCTAAATAAAGACCCCTACCTCAACTTTTTTTAACTATAGCTAGATGATAGGCCTTGAGATATTAATATTTTATAGTTGAAAATTAATAAGTGATAAAAATCATTAGTAAATAAAAAATAAATCAAATAGGTAATAGCTCTATAAGTATATCATAATCATAATTTACAGCTATTTTTACTAGATAAGGTAGTAAGATTGCATGTTTTTAAAATTCTTTAATGTAAAATAAATTATAGTCGCTAGTTCATTTTTGGACATAATCTCCAAAATGTTAAATCATAAAATAAAAAGTTTAGTACTATGAATACTTATTAATATTTAGGTAGATCATTTTTATTCCATAGATAAATACTTTTCTTGACACTGTCTAATCATGAATTTAAATTAAGCTATTATCACTACAATAATATTGTTAAATTATTCAGCTCGAGTATTTCAGCATTCATATGAATATTATTTCAAATCAAAGCATTCTTAATATTTTATTTATAAAAGCAAAATTTGGATACTAAAAATTAAATCAAGAATAAAGGTCCTGGATAAAACTGTAGTAACTAACCTTTATAGTATCATTTTGTATTATGAAGCTATTATATCTTTCTGATTTAAACAGCCAAAGTGTTTATATTATATATTTAGCTTTGCTAATATTCCTAAGAAATCTTAACAATAAGTAAGCTTGCTTTTAAAATTGTTCATTAAAAAGAAAGATATAAGCAAAAATTAAATCAAGAAATATTTTTTTAGGAATAAATTGATGGTAGGTTTTTTAATTTAAGTTAAATAATATTTAATGTGTAAAATTTCATTTTAAGCAAAGTTCTATTTTTTGTTAACATTAGAGTTAAATCCTTGGTATTAAACAATATTTTATAGGTAAATATTGTAGCCTTGAATATTCAATACATAAATGAGAATTTAATTTTTAATTTTGCTTTAAATTTGAATAGAGCCCTTAAAGCGTAACTATTGTAATTCTTTGATCTTAAATTTAAAATCAAATTGAAATTAGTGATTTAATTATTCCATTTTATTTAATTTCACACATAAAATATAATATGCTTTAGGGAGAATATAGCAAAATAACTAAAGATAGTATAGAAGCGTTCTAATAAATTCTTGATAAAAAATATATATTCAATTTTAATTGTAAATTTAATTTGTTTGGAATTTTCTAGTAAATTAAGAAATAATAGGATTATTTTTCTTTGATTTAAATTAAGCTTTTAATTTTATACAAATTATAGGATATACCTGATACTATACTAATATAAATTGATCTAAATGAAAAATTTATAAACATTAAGCAATAAATTTATTCAATTTTAATAGATTATTATTATTTATTTGGCTTGTAAATAGGTAAAATACTTGAGAATGGCTGATAAAATTTTTAATACTTTGAATATTCAAATCACTCAACTTAATTAAAAATTAAAAAAAATAGCTCTAAGATTGAGTTAAAATTAAGTAAAATATAATATGATACTTAATCTAAACATAATTTGATAATTTTAAATTTAAATATATATTTATAAACATGGAATTAAGATTTATTTAGAAAATTATAAAGCAAGTACTTATATATTTTATGAGATATAGATAATTTGATTTTTATAAAATAAATTGGTTTAATTTAAGCTTGAAATTTTCTAAATCTATAATTAACTTTTATTGAGTAAATATATATTAAATCAAATAAATTTAAATTTTAACATTAGTGAATTTTAGTTTTTATATAATATGATTGTATTTCTTTTCAATTTGCCATAATTTCTAAGTATCATATAGCTAGAATTATTGAGAATAAATTTATTGGTTAAATATATGTAAAATTTTAGTAAGAATTGTAAAAATTTAATTGAAATTAAGAGTACTTTTTAATGAAAAATATTTAATAAATATATTTAAATACTAAGAATAAATATAAAATACTTAAAAATAAGACTTGTTTATTATAAATTTATTAAAAATTAAGCTAAAATGTATTAATTATATAATTCAAATAGAAACATTAAAGTTGCTTAAAAATGGATTCTTACTAATTATTAATTCATTCTTTCAAACTTTACTCTAAAAATTGGAATATTTTTACTGCCCTATTTAGGAAGAGGAATAATTAACTAATTATTATCAATATTAAAAAATAAATTTTCAACAAAAATTATGATTTTCATCTTCAAAATGATTGCTCACCGGATACTCTTTGTAACTTACGCTGGTCTTAAGCAAACAGTAAATACTTATAAAATCAAGACACTCAGAGCTCAATTAAAAGTAAATAATAGAGCTAAATTATTGAATTTGGATTCAATAATGTCACTAAAATCCAGTAAAATTCTAACTAAGTTCAGCAGCCAGTGATTTTGGCTTTAAACTAAAATCACCTCCCTTAGTAATTAAATGTTGTTCCTTAACATTAACCCAATAATTAAGGGCAAAATTAAGCCCCACCACAAGGCTAGCTGTAAATGCAGTAAAATCCACTAAGAGTTTATTAAATGTCATACTTTATTCAATAGTACATTAATTTTAAACTTGACATCTACCCACAACACAAATATTCAATAAATCAAAACCCTTCTAAGTTCACTCACTTGTACTCACTTAGCTATGACGAATTATTTCAGCATGCTGTAAAGTATTTTCAAAACTTAATCAAAGCAGAGTATTATCAAAGTAATCCAGCTTATAGAGTTAATTCTACCAGTCTAAATGAAATATAAAGCATTCAAACAATAAATTAAAAAAAACCAAATAAATTTAGTTGGCTTTTCCATTGCATGAATATTATCAGTAACTCATACTTTAAATACAGAAAACAAACACTCTATTATCGATCTAAGAAAACCAAAAATCTTAGAACTCGTCTTACCAAAAAAACAAAATGTTTGGCAAAGAAAATTCACAGTTGTAATTCATGATTATTCTTACGAAAAGTACGAACTTCGCAAATTTGACTGAAAAAGTACATTTCAATTATTTGACTAATATCAACTAGAAGGTAAGATGTTAGATTTTTTATAAAACATTAATGCTTTTCCTTTTCTAACCTGAAAAGTTACAATGAAAACCTAGAATTCATTATAATTAAAAAAATCCATGAATTTTGGTATTTTCTCAGCTAAAACATTTAAACCTTAAAAAGCACAATAAATTTCAAGAATTACATTTCAGCCTTTTCAGATTCAGTTCCTAAACTAAATCAACATGATTTAATCAAAGATTATTTTGGAGCCGCAAATATATTTTACGAAATCAGAGTTTGGAACTAAATTGACAGAAAAGTAGATAAATATTTACATAACATGTTCCACCTAATATTTTAGCAAAAAAACGTTACCATGAAGTTATTCATTTATGGACTAATTTCAAATCATTAGATGAGTAATGATTAAAGTTGCCTGTTATCAAAATAATTAAATTCACTTTACCTTCTTATCTCAAATACAACCCAACAAACAATTATTCATTTCAGAGCACTCAAAATTAAGTTAAGTGACAAAAGAAATCAAATGTCAGTAAAGCTAAACAATCGGAATCAAGATCATAAGAAATATATAGGAACCAACTTCCAGCTCAAATATCAGCACCCCAATCAAGATGACGACCAGAAAATAAAAATCAAGGATGAAGAATTCGCCAACAATAGACAGAAGTAGGGCTAAGCATTCAACTTAATTCAACTATTAATTATATTAAGCTGGTTTTGTAAGGGCCAGTAATTATATTATTATTAATTAATCTTAATTTCCCTAAAATTAAAACAAAATTCTTCTTTATTATTCTAAAAATTGAAATAAATAACAAATGCTTATTTATTTAAAAAAATATACCTAAGTATAATGAATTTAAATAAACATATAAAACCCCATAGATCAATTAAGAAGCGAGGATAGGAGTTAAGAACAATTAGATTAAAAATTAATTATAATTGGCTAATAATATAAATAATTAGTCTAAATCAAATTAACACACCCTGATTGTATTATTTTATAAGGACAATTAATCGAGCCAATAGTTTTATTAATTATCCCAAATATTTAAATTATACGCCAATAATAATTAATTATTAATTTAATTGTTCTTAACCCCAATTCTCATGTCTTAATTGATCTATGGGGTTTTATAAATAAATAAATTATTGACAATTTTTCTCTATAAAATTCTCTTACATTAATATATAAAATTTCGTATCTTAATTGTAACCCGATTTACATTTTAATACAATAAGTCGTTAATATCTGAAAAAATCGTGGATTTTGCAATAAATTAGCAATAATTTGCCTTGAATTATACTTACTTGATTAATTAAAATTTAAGCACCCTATTAAATATATTTGGTTTTAAATATAGCAAATTTACAGGCATATAAAATGCAAATTTAACTTAAATTTGGAGTGTAAAATATTAAGTTAGAGTGCCTTAGGCACCTAGACAAATAAAATATAGTGAATTAAGGATCCCTGCAAAGAGTTCCAGTGAAGTAAACTTGAGATTGATGTTTATTACAATAACTTAACTTTAATTGGTAATCGAATGTAACAAACATTAGAGTGTAAAATGGCGTAGTGATTAGTGCGGAAATTATATAAAGTTGCAAGAACGTAAATATAAAGACACGGAAAGATAGAAAATGAGTTGCTCTTCGAGATGCAAACGGAGCGCTGTGAAGTTGGTGAGGTATGTAAGTTGCTTAGGTAATCAAGAAATTACGCTAGCCATCGAAGATTTATGACTTTTGCATTCCATTATTAATTTTATTTGCTAAATTAGTAATTATTAATTAATAAAAATCAAACTTAATTCAAATGTGGAGATAAAACCGCATCCTCACACAATCAGTGTGAACTGTAAAACTTGACATCAAATCGGTCAATAGGGTATAAACCACACATTTTCTTGATCAGCATCTCAAACTTTATCAAAGTGGTAAGTATTGCATCAAATAAAATCATCAATTTTTTCCCCAATCTTCAACGTACTTGCATTTCTCTCAATCGGCTCTCTCAAATTAAGTTAAATTCTGTACTTTTAAATTTCCTTATTTATCGATAAATTTAAAACTTTTTATCAACTTATAAATTCTATGTATACTATTGTTTTGGGGTTTATGTGTTAGTAGCAAAGAATACTCATAGTGTAATTAAAAAAAGAGGAATGTACATTAATTTTTAATGTATTGACTTTCGAGAAATTTCATATACTAATTCATACATTATATTCATTAAAATGAAACAAAAAATTTGTTTTGTTAGGTTAGGAGATGCACCTAAGATCTTGTTGTAAAATTAGGAGGGAAAGTTTTAAATTTTAATATTATTCATGTATCATCTAATATGGTTTTGAGCTTTAATTTAATCGCCTAATTATTCTTAAATTAAATTAGGACGCCTCCCTAATTAATTTAATTGATATTTGAAGCAATTTTATTGAGAAAAATGGAATTCAAACTCTGAAACTTGGAGCAAGCTCTTCCACCTTTCTGCTCATCACTGTTTAAGGTTGACCTTTATAAGGATCTCCTTATTAAGTATTAATAAGTTGAGAATGGATTATATATAATTCTAAATTACATTAAAATTTCTAGAAAGAGGAAGCAAGATGGAGTCTATGAATGATACAATAAAGAATTTAATCTCAAGAATTAATAGGAAAATTTCGTAGTAAAGATTTCCTATACAGATTCAAAACCCCAAAACCCTTTCAGTAGTTTGATTGAGTTTTTGATTGATAAAAGTAGACTATTAGTGCATACTTTATTAGGGTTTTAATAGGGTTTATGTAGGGGTTTAATGTTTAAATATTAGTAATTTAAGTAGTATATGCGAGGTTTGGGGTCTGTTTATGACAGTGAGTATATAGACTTATTGTTTAAGTTGCGATATGGATGTGATGAATATAGTGAAATAACTCAAACCTGTTCTGAATTATACGTCTATAGCAAGGCTACTCCATAAATCTCCTGCAACTGTGAGGTCTCACTGTATTTTAGCATTGAATTTAAAGAGATAGCAGCTTAATTCTAAGCCTAAAAGACCTCGAAAATTATAGCAGCATCATATTGACTATCTTATTAATGATAAGACTCTTAAATACTGGGCTCATTTCTCTCTAGCCTAGAGGGCTGTGATGTTTCATCGCCAATTTCCTGAGCTTCACATATCTGCATAATCGATAGCTAACATATATAAAATAACGGAATATCTTACAAGACAGTAAATCGCATTAAGAGAGTGATTGACTTTAATGTTCCATTTCATAATGATAATTTAAATTATATATTCGATTAAATGCAGAGGGCTATTACTAATAATATTAAGTTCATACACGCTGATGAGGCAGTATTCACGTTGAATACTTTCATATCAAGGTCCTGGTACAAGTAGTATAGGAATATAGAAGTATATGATTAAAAGGTTAAGGTTTAAACTCATGCAATTCTTGGTGGAATAAGCGAAAATAACGGCCT
>ARYC01001307.1:0-48348 GCA_000711775.1 Oxytricha trifallax | reverse complement strand
AACTAAGTATAAATATGAAATCTTAGAGCTTAGAGCAAACCATCATTTATGCTGTTGCAACTCCTGTATAGTCCAGATATAGCTATAGAGGTTTTAAGAGCTTTATAATAGAAATTTAAATTTGAATTTAAACATGGCGGTCAACTTAAATCGTAGAGCTGAACTTTTAGGAGCAGGTCAATCAATGCTCAACTTTGGCTCCACTAAAAAGCCTGAAATCATTTATGTTGAGAGGGAATAAAACGGTACTAGAACCATTAGAAACCTAAGAAACTCTTGACACCTTGAACAGCAGAGGTTTTTATCATAGAAGTATTAAACCAGAGGGAGAGCGCAGAGATAGGGGTTTTAATTTAAATTGATTATGTTGAGGAGCTAAAAGAACAGCAACCAATCGAAAAGATAAAAACATATTAATGTGAAGACAGCTAGAATCATTTCTCAACTGAACAAAGCTTGAAGAGACACCTTAAAGAGGTACACTCTGGCAAAGCCAAGATCTATTTCAAGCATGAAAAGGTAGATGGCAGGTATTAGTGTACGACATGCATGAAATCATATACTCACTCAGCTAAAGTTAAAAGGCATATGCAAAAGCATCACCTCAGTGAGTTCTTGATTGAAGATTAAGAGACTAAAAAACTAGTGCCAGCTAAAACAAAATCTAATACTCTTGAGTCATTAAAGAGAGCAGCAAGAGACACTCAAGAGACAGAAGCGATATGAATCGATGAACCAGCCAGCAAGTAATACAATTTTAGCATGCTTCTAAGCAAAGGCTATGAATATACCTGCAATAAATGCTGTTGATCTCAGCACTTGTATTGAAAACTACTTGAATATAAACGTGCCTGCAAAAGCAAAGCTCATAGTAGTTGATGAGTATGCATACAAGGTGTACTCTTTTAGCTATCTCCTTAAGAACGAGCAATACTAAAATGAGCTTGCTAACGAATATAAGATTCTTCGAGAGGCATAGAGAAAAGATTGCAAGAACTTGCTTAAGCTAGATGGTGTCATTTTAAGCTATAGTTTTATCGCACTGAGACTTAAGAAATATGAAATGACTCTGAGAGATTATTTATATCATAACAGATACCCAGATGATTTGAATGATATACTATCAGATATGATAAGGGTGTCAAGGAGTTGCATGAACTTGGATATGTTCATAGAGATTTGAAACCTGAAAATGTAATGCTGAACCTCTGCCCTTTAGAAGTCGTAGTTATCGATTTCAATAGAGCCTTTAGATAAGAGATAGTAATTTTAGCAAAGGTTCTTGGCGCTCCTGGCTACTTCCCAATAAGAGAGAAGTGGACGAATGGATCATTTTAGTGGGATGTATGGGCAGTAGCTGCTATAATTTTAGAGAGTGACATGGAATGCATGTCTTACTATGGTACCAAATAAGAGAAATAATCAATTAGTTTAGTAGTAAGCATATAAAGCAGGACGATATCTGAAAAGAAATCAAACAGATTGTAGACATGATAATTGTAAGAGCACCATCATATCCAGATAATCCTTAGACGATTTACTTGAACCACTATAGAGAGCTAGATTCAAGAGATACAATAAAGACAAGCAGATAAATTTGTTTGAGTTAAATCTCCTAATAATTATTAAATATACTTAAAATTCACATAAAACCTGTACTTTCTCTACTAACCCCAATAAGACCCCAACTATACCCTACAAATCAAAGCACTTATAAACCTCACTAAGGGGTTTTGGGGTTTTGAATGCCTCATCACAAATCTCAAGCAGTAGTTAAATGAGAACAAGTCTCTTAGAGCGTACCACATTAAGACCAGTAAGGGAGATGAACTTCTAGCCATCGCTAAGAGATATGAGAACTTTATATGCAACTTGTTTCACCCCTCAACTAAGATCCACAAGGGTACTATACAGTATCTCAAGAGTCAAGTTTCAAAGAAATCTAGCTAGTGCAAAACTCAGCCCTAGAATTTACTTCCACCACACCTATAGTTAAGAATGGCAAGATTGAAGAAGGCCCTCAAATTGGGAACAGTCCGTAAATTTATTTTGGAATTCCATATTAATCACAATCACTATATTAATAATTTAATTAAAGCTTAATAATTTATTAAAACTTAAATTTAATTTTCAATGTATTTAAAACTCAATATCTCTTTATGTGAATGTCTGTCTTAGTCCTTATCATAATCACAGCCTACAAAAATATTTTTCTCTAATCCCCTGCAACCTTCATAGTTGTCAACATTCTGACATTAGCGTCAACATTCAGACATTTTAGACTTATTTTATTTTTGTAATTTTTTTGTGATTAATGGCTAAAATGGAGCTTTTTCAGTGATTAATCACAAAAATAGTTTTTAAAAAATTGGATAATCACAGTAAGAATTCCATCTCTGGATCTTAGAAAACTCTTACTTTTACTTCCTATTTATATTAAACTTGCTATTATAATATCAAAATTTCTAAGTTCCAGAGATGGAATTCTTACTGTGATTATCCAATTTTTTAAAAACTATTTTTTGTGATTAATCACTGAAAAAGCTCCATTTTAGCCATTAATCACAAAAAAATTACAAAAATAAAATAAGTCTAAAATGTCTGAATGCTGACTCTAATGTCAGAATGTTGACAACTATGAAGGTTGCAGGGGATTAGAGAAAAATATTTTTGTAGGCTGTGATTATGATAAGGACTAAGACAGACATTCACATAAAGAGATATTGAGTTTTAAATACATTGAAAATTAAATTTAAGTTTTAATAAATTATTAAGCTTTAATTAAATTATTAATATAGTGATTGTGATTAATATGGAATTCCAAAATAAATTTACGGAGTGATGAGATCAAATTGCTTTGACAATGACATTGCCTATTTGATTGTGAGGGGTGACAAGGAAGAATAGATCTACGGGTGAGTGTGATTTAAGTTGAGTTCGTGATTTTGAAATTTAAATTCAGATCGTTAAATAATTATTGTCATATATTCCTTACCTGTATCAACAGCCTGCATACCCACCTCACTGTATTCATTAGTATTGAGTCTTGTATATTTATTTATATTTTATTTTATTTCAAAACCCCAAAGCCCCTATTTGCATGGAATCAAAGTCGCAGTATATAAGCAATGAGTTAATTCTTCCAATCATTACAGTTATTAGTCAGAATCAATTCTGAACTATGGGTTTCTTAGTAATTAGCAGTTCGAAGAGATCAAGACGAGTGCGCTGAAGCCATAATCGAAGACTGTGCTCAATTGGACATCAGTGGTGCTTGGCACCAACTTCCCCTTCAATCCCAAACCAGTGAAGCTCACTTACACCTCAGGCAACCTCCTCAACAATGGGCAGGTGCCACCGTCGACGATGGCATACTGGGTGGGCAAATCATACGACTGCCAATGGAGAACGTTGAGTGAGCAGTGTCATCGTTGGTTGATGTTGAAAGTTTGGCAACAGATGACCAGCTGTGTTATGGCCTCGAGCAGTACCTTCGCATGACAAGAAAGCCATCGCAGTCTTCAACATAGTGAAACCCCAATGTGATGCCCAAGAACCTGTAGATCAAGTATAGCGATGAGCTGTTGCAGGGCCTGCAAGACTTCATGAAAGAGCAGGGTGGGAGTATCGATTCTCTCAATCGAGATCATTCAAACTATGAAGTAATTAATGGAACATCGAAGAACCCACGCAGAGATGCGAAGCTGGCATTGAAGAAGATTTCAATAGTTCAGCACTACAAGGTGGACGGCATGAAGCCCAAGGACATTGCGCTTGAGATGGGTGTAGATCGACGATTTGTTTATAAGGCCATTGAAAAGTTCAAGTTGGAGGTGGAGCACCGAGTGCTCAATCCTAAGCCAAACTTGAAGAAAGTTGAGAATACGCGGAGCAACCCTCTGTTGCTGAAGGCGATTGCCATCGTGCTCTAACAGTAGGGCATCTACAAGGTCACTGGCTGGAGCCTGCATCATAGTCTGCTTGAAATGCAAAGTAAAGATTAAGAATACAATAACCTCGAAGTGCCTTGCGTTACTACTCTCTTGAAAGTACTCAAGGAAGGTTTCCACTTGAGGTTTGGCAAAGCTTAGACCGCAAACGCTAAGTATAGGGATCCATCATTCAATGAGAAGAGACTTTGGATATCCAGACTGCTTGCACAGCTATTCTTGGAGGATTCAGTAATCATATCAGTAGATGAATCAAACTTCAGGAGCGATGACCTGCCAACTAAGCAATGGAGTTTCAATTCAGCTGCCCTTCACAAGGAAAGTCGTAGATGCGACTCCTTCCTGACGCCTGCAGTTGGTAAGACCGAGGTCCTCGTCACCAACGATGTCATTGAGTATGGTGAGATGCTGGCTGGCTACCCCAATAGAGAACCAGACATGTCGACTGTCACTGGGGTCAGAGAGCAGGAACAAATGAAGGGATTAAACATCGCACTTTTGTAAAGCCAAGTTCTAATTCAAGATGAAAACGACCTGAAACTTGAAAATCTAAGACCCCAAGCAATTCTGGGAACCAGCATGTAAGTATTGCTATCGTTGCCTAACTTCTTGAGTATAGTGTCGCCAGCAGCTCCAGATTGGGTAGTTTAAGATGGGTAAGGTTTCAACTAGAGTTAAGAAGACCAAGTTGGTATTACTGAACGAATAGTAGATAGATCTGGAATTGTTCAATCGAAGATTCCAAGGTTAAACTCGAAATCGATCTTTCCAAAGTTAAGCAGGAAATCTTCCACCCAGGAACAGCATATCTTTGACAGCAGGGAGCAGAGTACACTCAGCTGTCAATTATCCTGGAAGCCCAGAGGGCAGTGCTTAATACACATCCTGCAGAAAAGCTTCCATGCGATCAGAATATAGAGCTCCTCCAAGAAGCCTTCAAGCCAACCTTAGACCCCTCTGAAATCGGCTTCCACTCTTACTCCATTGGTTCAGAGCCTGGCCAGTCTCCGGCTGCAGTCAACCCAACGTAAGGGGAATGGGGTGATCAATGCAACAGGCCATGACAACTGGACAGGCATCACACCCAGACGCTTGCAGCTGTCCAGCAGGGCAGTCAGCAGCAGTAAAGTCAAAGTGAAGGAATAAAAAGGTAAGCTATATTTATAGACTTTTATACTGCTTTAGTTGATAAAAAGTTAAGAATACCCAACAAGATGAATGACCAAGCATCCATAGCAGACTTTGGTCACCTCGAAGCTCAACCATCGCAACATTATGCCCACATTGCAGCAGTCAGACAGCAAGTCAGCTAGCGGTTGGGCACTTATGGTACCATGGCTAGGAATCTCTCTATAACCAAGGAATCAACCAAGCGGCAGTAGTTCTCGATGAGTTTCGTGGCAGCAATCACTAAGGACCAGCTGGTCTCCAGCCAAGTCATTGAAAGTGCTTTCGATGCCGTGCTGTTCGAGAACTTCCTCTGCCACACCCTACAACAGCTGCGCACTGACAAGGACCTTGGTCTGAAGAAGATCGTGCCTCTCATGGTTAACGCAGTCATTCACAAGTACTCTGAAGTGCTGGAGACTGCCAGGAAGATGAAGGTGACTGAGCTATTCAATGCAGAGTACTCGCCCTGGCTTAACCCCATCGAGCAGCTGTTCTCATTCATCAAGAGGCACCTCAGGCAGGAGCAGGCTGACAGCAAGTAAATGTAGTTACCATAACCTCTTATAGGATTCACTTGGTTAAGATACTCTCCCAAATCTTAAAAGCCATGACCAAGAGTGATGTCAACAAGCTCTGGGCCTTCAGCGTCAAGCAGTGGTGCACCACCATCAGACATGGGTTCGTATGACTCAACCATCAATGACGATGAGTGGAGTCGCAGGTGCTCTGGCACCAGTCAAGACAAGCATCAATAGCAGTTGAACAGTTTAATTAATTGATTAAAACTTCCCTATTATATATCACGCTTTTAAGTTTAAGTTTAAACTTATCAATCGTCAAACTACCAAAACCTCTCTAATCTCCGCGCATTGCAGAAGTCAAGTCCACCAATACACCAACGATGGTCCAACTGCTTGAGCTACCAATGATGGCACCGATGGATCAAGGATGGAGCAATAGATTTTAGGATCTAGAAGATGAAAATGGATTACTTGTTGGCCTCAACTCAAGCCAATTGACGATGTGTCAACATGAAGTGACCATGCCAGATCAATTGGCGTTGACGGTTTCAAATGACCATGTAAATCATCGGATTCCCGTCAAACATCAAGAACAAGTACTTAGTTGTTCAAGAAAAAATTGGGGTTTATATTATGATGCTTAACACTATAATCATCAAAATTTGTAGTAATAAACTCTCAATCAACGCAATGGTTCCTATAATTTGGTCATAATTAAATATTTAATTTATTTCTGAAATTTCCTATTTTTACGTATTTTAGCAATAATAACTAAATTTGCATATTTTAAAACTTTTCTCAAGGATGATTATATATCTGTCCAATTTTACAATAAAAAATAAATATGTAAAATATTCTAGGTTTTAAAGTTGTTTTACTTCTGAAAATTATTTATATGATAAAAATTTTATAATAAAAATATAAATAATTAATTGTATAAAACCTACACATAATAATTCCTGTTAATTTAATTGTGATAATGATCGAGAGACATTAAATTAAATCTTAAATGAAATGTTATATTAGAAGAATTTGTATCAATAATAAATCATTTAATATTAATTATTAGATAACCATAACAATATCAAAAAATTTAAACTTTAAATAGATATTTTCCTAAGTTTCAAAATAATTACACTAAAATTTGTTAATACTGATAATAAATTAAATCTAATGTCAGTTAAGAATTTGACTTTCTTTTAAATTAAATAGTGATTCTTAATATTTAAATTAATTATTCTTTAAAAACAACGCCTATTTTTCACCAATGAATATAATATTTATATGCAAAAGAAATTTCAAATAAATTTAAACTTCATATAGTTGTTTCAAGCAAATTGCTAAAGCCTTATATTATTTCTCTAATTTAAAAAACCATTTATTTAAAAAATGGCTAAAAATACTTTAATTTTACTTATAGCATTAAAATGAACTATTTAAATATTTAATAACATGTGAGATATCGTTATTTGTTTCAGATGTTTAATTTAAAAATATAAAAAAGTTATTTTAATTTTTTTCTCACAAAATTATATAAGTTATAATGAGAATTACTTTATAATTCAATAATTAATGCTTTAAATAATAAGTATTTTCATTCAAAATAAAAATATATTAAGCTTTAAAAACTCTAATTAATATATTCAGGAAATAAGCCAGTTTGCTATAATTTAATTTATTATGGAAAATATTTTGAATGATTACATTTTAATAAACAACCTAATTCTCTAAACTTTTTTTAATCATAATCTCTATGTTTTAAGATTATTAAAAACTAATATAATCATTCTTGATTTGGTAATCATAAAAATAAAAATCAAATTGGACATAATTTATTATTATTTTAATATAATAATTAATTATTTTATTTGATAAAATTTAAATATATATTTTTAAATTATTTACAATTAATAGATTAAAAAATAGTCTTATTATTAGGGTTTTGATATTAAAACTTGCACTTTATTAATTATGTTTACAATTTTATAAATTATAAATTAATATTTAATTAAACACATCTTAAATGTTAAATTAGGTAAATTATAAAAAATATATCATTTATTCATTTTCACTTATACTTAAATCAAAATATAATTTTTTTTACAAATTCCAGATTCAATGAATCTGGAATTCCAGTTCTGTATCTGGAACTTTTTTCACCATTCTGGAATTTTTTTCACCAATCTGGAATTCCAGAATGGTGCTGGAATTTTAAAAAAAAAACCAGAATTTTACACCCCATCCTAAGAATGTAATTTTAAAATATATTTAAAGATTATTATGCAATAAGGATTTATTAAACAAGGGATTGTGATCTCTAAAGTTTTAGAGATTTTATATAAGTTTAAGATTTATAAAAGTCTTATCAAATGTCCTGTAAATGTCCTGTCAGGAAATTTTATGAACTATAGAAAGGGCTTAAGGGGTTTGATAATTTGATAAGAACACATCGTTTAAAAGATAAATAGGGAATTAAATTGGGGAAGTCATTATTGTCATGATTTGAGAATTAGTTTATGGAGCTGTTTAATGTTTTACTTAAATTGGAAGTTAAGCTAATCCTTGAGTTTAAGGTTATGCTTTGATCTTGAGAGTTAAGAGATTTCTTTTCAGATTTCAGCTCTAGGGTCACTGATGCTTAAAGGATCTGAAGTAAATTTCTTAAGTCTGGTCAATTAGACTTTCAAGATTCATCCAAAGACACTGATCATTCTCAAGAATGAAAGAATCAATGATCTTAATTAGAGCTCTAGAGGATTTTGGATAATCTTTGATTTTCTTAGCATGAACGATCAGCTTCTCTTGTGATTAAACGCTCACGAAAAAGTCTTTGCATATGTAAGTGTAAATGATTATGCATGCACAAGCAGAGCGATCGATTAAGAGATCTCCTTCTGTAAACTATCCTTGAAGAGGCATGAATTGAATGTCTTCTGTAAAGTTGAAGTAGCTTAAATTGGAATGCAATATTGCTTTATCAAAGTTAACAATCCTGATTTCAAGAGGATCTTATCTATGACAAGATTCTAGGGATTTAAAATTCTATGAGTGAATCCTTGACTGTGAAGCTCACTTACACAATTTAAGATCCCAAGGCATAACTGCTTGACTTTTCTAGAGAGGAAATTGAATCTCAGAAAATCATGATAGTAGTAGACGAAGACTTAGTGGGCCAATCCAATTTGATCTTCCCCCTTTACTAGGTGCTCAAGATTTATTACATTCTTGAATCCCAGATCCTTGGCTTTCTTGGTAATATCATACTCATTGCTGAGATTTATTTACAAATGCTGCTCATCAAGGAATAAGTTCGCTGTAGAATCTGTAGCAGGTTTGCTTTAAAGAGTGAGTTCCTTAAAAATGGGTGCCCATCGATGTGATAGGACTAGGATTTGATGCGATAGATCTGAGACTATGAAAGATTGGTATCAATAGCTTTGGTGGTAAGTCGGAGGATTTTAAGAAATCAAGATTGTAACTTGATTCTCTTTTTTAAATCTCGTTTTGTTATTAATGTGATTTAAAGTTATCACTTTATTATTATTCAGATAGTTTTTATATCTTCAGAGGTTATTTGTTTTGAAGTAATTCTCTAAGCTAAATGATAATTTTACTATTTTCTTGCTAAGATTGGTCTGAGTCATGATCGCTTTCAAGCGATTGTTTTTTGGATTACCTTCATTGCGATATTTATTTTTAGGATTTTTGAGATTTCGGGGAGCCAGGATTTGAAGGATGATAGTTGCGAAAATGCCTATTAAGATTGCTCTTTGAGGCAAAGGATATTCCGCAGCCATCGAAATCATGCTTTTTGTCATCAGATGCTTCAAGTGCCAAACTAGATTTCCTTTATCTAGAAGTAAGTTATAAATAATCTTACTTTTCTTAAAGTGAGTTTTGACCTCTAGAATTTTGGGAAGGGTCTAAGTCGGTGGAAGACAAAAAAAATTTTTTTTCTCAAAATCCTCTGTAAGTGGCAAAAAATAAAATATGATTTTTTTTTACCAAAAAATCATAAATTGATGCTTAATATAAAAAAAATTTTCAATAAAAAAAATAAATATTTAAATTCATGTATCTAAAAATTTATTTTAAAATGTATGTTATTATTTTATGATAATAGATATAGAAATGTAAAGGCAAAAAAGACATTCAGATATTGTAAAAACATCTTAATTAATAATGGATGTAATGATTTTTATCAAAGATATATAAAATGTAATTGCAGATCTATAAGAAACTGGCATTTTCGAAAATGACGTAAAATGTCAAGTATGCCGATAGTATATGATGTTAACCAAAAGAAAAAAATGCACCAGATGAAATTGAATACTAATGTAAACGAACATGCAGGAGAAAAAAATCAATTTAATCACTATTTATGTTTCGCAAGCATCAACAACCAATATCAGTATTGAATTTCACTATTTTGCAATGGGATACAGTTCTTCCCAAACAAAGTACAATTTAAATATGTACAATTATAAATTAAATCAGAAATTAATCAAAACTATTTTCTAAGATGTTAGAAAAAAGATAGCTAATTATATGGAGATTTTTCACATCTAAGATGCAAATGAAATACTTAATGGTGATATTGAAGTAGATAAAAGTTTATTTACTCATGGAAAATTCTTGCATGATGAAGGCTAAATTAGAAATTAAGTAGGAAATATGAGAGTTGAAAGCCAAATTTAGTTATTCGGCATGATAGAAAGAAATTCTAACAAAGCAAAAGTTTTTATTGTTAAAGACAGAACTAGAGATACTTTATGGGCGCTAATACACTAATATTCTTAAGTAGGATCGACTATACATCATGATGGATTTAGTTCATATTAAAATATGCAGTGTTCATAATCAGGATTATACAGTAAAAGATGTGTTCATGAAGAACTAAAATGAAATTTATTTAATCAATAATAATAAGATGACGATGATGATGAAGATTATAATGATGATGAAGATGATAGTGAAGATGAAGATGATAATGATGAAGAAGATGAGAATGAAGAAAATAAATTTTAAGATGTTGAAATGCAAGATGATAGTGAGAATAGCAATGTAAATGTAAGACCTAGAAATTTTAGAGGAACTAATTAAATTGAAAGCTTATGGTTTTAACTCAAAAGATATATTAAAAATATTTATAGTACGGTAAGTGATGAAAATTTGCATGATTTTCTAATGGAAGCATTATGGAGAAGACATATAAAAATCAATTAATAAAAGGCAAATGAATCTTTATCTGAGATATTTAACTAGTTAGTAATTAATTAACAATTTTTTGATTGAAAATTTTTTTTATATTAAGCATTAATTTATGATTTTTTGGTAAAAAAATAATATTTTATATTTTGCCACCGACATAGGATTTTGAAAAAAATAATTTTTTTTTGTCTGCAATCGACTTAGGATTTTGAAAAAATTTTGCCACCGACTTAGATCCCCCCGAATTCTGTTAGCCGAATCTCTACTTTGAGTCATCCTCAGATGAGCTGTTTTGATGGGAGCTATCCTTTTTTTAGGATTTCATTTTGTAGTTAAGCATATTTAATACCCTTTAAATCAATTAACTAAAAAGTTTAATAATATAATTAAATTTTAATCACAATCTTTAAATCATAAAAGAGGAATGAGAATCTCAGATTTATAATAAATCATAAGAATTTTAAATAAAATCTTAAACTTCTCAGATTAATTGAGAATGTCAAAAAATTTAGGAACAAATTTTAAAATTCAGGAATATAGAAAATCTTCGTCAATAAATTATTAAGTAATTATAAGAATAACTTGTCAAGAATGACTTTTCAAATCTTGAAAATATTTTAATAAGAATTTTGGGATTCTATGTGTGACTATCTAATCATGAAAACTATAGAATAATGGAATTATAACACATTCTGTCAGAGAATGTAATTAAATTATCCCAGTATAAATAATAATTTAAAATATAAACCCCTCAATTATTTAATATGGATGTAGATGAGCTAATCAAGATTAGTCAAAGTGAGGAACTTACAAGTAGATTCAGATCGAAGGAGGATCTTTACAAATACTTGACAGTCCATTGTAAGATTATAGTTTTAAATAACATTACAAATAGTGAATTTATTCTTGCCACCTTATCAAGCAACTCGGATCGCATTCTTGAGATCGATCCTAAGTGGATAAAAAAGAGCCCTGAGATCTGACTAGGTATAAGTGAATAAGATTCCGCACTATCAAGAACTGTCTATGAAAATTTTTTACACCGATATAATAAAAGATGAGCAAGTCAGTATGTACCTATCTAATCTAGAGATGAACTCTGGACAGCTTCCTGAGAGGATGTTCTTCTTTACGATCCTGGAAACAATAAAGAATGAATACTTAAGATCCGTGATAGATCATGCTCACCAAGTTAGATACAATGAAGAAGCACAATCTGAGGAAGCAAATGGGATCGAGATTACAAATGATTGGTTCGACTAATTAATTAAGCATCAGTTTGTCTCGAGTAACTATTATTTACATTAACTCTTTAAGAAAAACCTGGGAAAGGAATCTTCCTGATGAAGTATAAAGCAAGATTGGGGAGCAGCAAATTCTATAACAAATCCTTTGAAATAGGATAGAGATTGACTGTTCAAATTCGATAGAACCCATTCATAGATGAAAAATCAAGGAATTTGACAAAATTCAAAAGATTAGCAGATGGATCTTTGCAAATCATAAACTTTTAAGAGCGGACCCCCACTAAGAATTCGATGGACTAAAACTGAATAATGTTAATTTATTTAAATCATTAAATCTTAAGTATGAATTCCAACCCTTATTTAACTTAATTTTATATCACAATTTTTCTAACTTAACAAATAGACATTCTTATATATTCCTTTTGGTTTATTCGTTCATTCTCAGCCAATCTCCTGAGAATCTCCTTCTTATAATTCTGCTTTATTGTGAAGAATGTGCTTTCAATCCTATTGAATTAAGGTGAATACGGAACATTGAAGATTGGGATTAATCCGCTCATCAAGACAGGGATCGTGGTGCTCTACTTCTATGCACCAAGAGATTATCCATGAAAATTGCGATTCTCTGATATGGAAACATCTACTTTATCTCTCCAAGGAATTGAATGAATTCTAGTACGCACTGATCTTTTGTGAATCTTGAAATGGACAAGCCCCTGATCTTAAGCTACGCCAGCAATTAGAGCATATGATTGCATCTCTGATCTCCGATCCTTAGCAAAAGGATGCTTGTATGTTGCAGCCAAAGAACGTTTTAACTAAGTCTGAGGAGAGAATAGTGCCTCATCTACAAAGATTATCTAGATCCCAAGGATTTTTCGATGCAAACATTTTTTTTCATTTCGCTGAGAAGATTATATAGTTTAGCTTAATTCATGCTATCAATCCTTTTAACTAATTTTATAGTTTTGTACTTGATCCCAAATCTGCCATAAATCTTAAGTATTTGAGAATAGCTAATCCTGGATTCTGAGAATTGTCTGTGAAACAAGATCGCGCGTTCTCTGAGAGATTTACCAATTTATTATTGCAAGCTACTATCTGAATATAGATATTAAAGTTATTCCTAAGTGAGTATTTATCAGCATAGCTTAAAATCCTGCTCATTCTTTTCATATTTAAACATGCTTTTAGATCTGAGAATTCTCTTAAGGATTTTGGAATTTCCAAGGAGGTTCTTTCGAATCTTGCAGTATTAATAATTAGAAATCTAGGATTTCATCTCATATATAATCTTTGCAAAATCTTAAATGAATATGCCTTTGTCACTAATCTGAGATTCAATTACTTCTACTGATCCTAAGTCAAAAATATTTAGCAATTAAGAGGAAATTAATTAAAATTAAGTAAATTCTATTCTTTTCTAAAATCCCAGTTTTATTAAGATCTTACTTTTGCTCAACATTCCTCCTACTAAGATTACTAAATAGTATTTTAATGTATTATTTACTATTAAAATATTAGCATTATTCTCAATTCTTAATCTAATTAATACTACCATCTTAATTTCAAAAAATTTTGAACCATGGGGAATATAAGATTATGGTTATAATTAAAACTCAAGAAATTTTCAAGTTACTTATAAACTCTAATCATTTTATAATATATTTTCTTACGATATAATTCAATTTCTTTAAAGAATTTAAACAACTTGATGTTTTAATGTAACTTTATTCTAAGTACCTTATAATAATTAATTTTTTGAATATAAAATTTTTATAAGGCATATTCATTATTCAAGTTTGAGACTATATTCAATATTATGATTCCATTTAGAATTAACAAAACTCCATATGGAAATATAGGAATCCTTAATTATTTATAATTATTTCTTAGGAATATTATACATAATAAATTAAAAAATTTTAGAAATTACTTGAATAGCTGTAAGGCATTATTGCACAATAACTACCTAATTTAAATTAGGGAATGTAAGTAAAATACTATATATTTTAAACTCAGAATTTTGAAATGACATAAAATTGTTTATATACTATAAATTTATATTTAAGTTAGAATATTAATACATTTCAAGCTTAACTCATAAGCCAAATCTGGCATTATCAAATAATTAATTTTAGCGAGAAGCTAAACGATGGATTACTCATCATGCCAGTGTCGAACTAGGATTCAAACAAAGTGATGTTTTTTTCCAGGATGCGTGGTCGTTCACTTGTCCTGATTCCTTTGCTAGTCGATGCATGCTCTATTCCCCTGAATCGTTTAAGGGATAAAACACATTTGGAGGCGACTGCTTGAGCTATCTATTTTTCATTAGTTTTGTCGAGGCTTTCAAGGTCCCCTCCGATTTTTCTATATATAAGTTGGTTTAAGGTAGAGTAAGATACTTGAGATGAATGGGTGGCTGGTCAGCTGAAAGAACCAGGCGTCAGAGATGAGTATGTAGTCATTCTTCTGCCCCTGCTCAACACCACTGGTTCTACTCACTCTTGACTTGTTGATGATGAGGAAGAAATTCACGGGCTGTATAGTGTTGAGAATCAAAACTCCAAAACCCCTTAGTGAGGTTTATAAGTGCTTTGATTTGTAGGGTATAGTTGGGGTTAGTAGAGAAATAAGGCCAATAAACAAAATGATAAATAGAAATTATCGAAATTTAGGTTCAATTTATAATGAGAAATATTTAGATTTATTGCTTTAGCTAAGGTATAAATATAGACTAAGTAAAACCACTGCTAAATTATGCAGCTTTAGCGAAGCTCTTGCACAAGAGTGCCTCAACAGTTAAGTATCACTGCATGTTAGATGTTTAGCATTATAAATCTAGTACTTGTATTCATCCAGCAAGAGAATGTGACTCTAAGACTTTAAAGTATTGGTCACAATTTCCTCTTGACTAGTGAGCTGTAATGTTTCATCGTAAGTTTCCTGGCATGCGTATTTCTCCATAAACTATAGCCAACATTTATAGAAGAAATGGTATTACTTTCAACACTGTCAACAGAGTGAAGAGAGTGATTGATTTTACAGTGCCATTTTATAGTAATAATTTAAACTTTATTTATGATTAAATGCAGCGAGCTATTACTTAGAACATCAAGTTCATACACGCTGATGAAGAAGTGTTTACATTCACCACTTTTATTAACAATTCATTTTAAAAGAAGTATGATAATATTGAATTTTATGACTAAAGAGTGAAGTTTGTCATTCACGCAATTTTAGCTGTTTTTAATAAAGATTCTGGCTTAGAAAGTTATGTCATTTATCCTCAATCTATTAGGTGAGGCAGTATATTGAGTTCTTGCATAAGCTAAAGGATAAATACAACGATCAAGAGATCATCCTGTTTGTTGATAACTTATCAGTTCATAAGACTAAGGAGTCTAAGAAAGCTTATGAAGAGTTAAACATAACTCCTGTATACAACGTTCCTTACAGTCCTCAGTTTAATTTAATCGAATTCTATTGGAGTTAGATTAAGATTCATTACAAGAAGCTGTTGCTGAATCATCTTATACATGACTTGTGATCGACACAGTAGACTTAATAGAGAGAAGTTGTAAGAGAGTGAGCGTAGATAAGACATCAATTTGTGAGAGAGAGGGAAGAATGAATGTTTATAAATAAATTTTAGATAAAAACGAATGAATATATTCACATATTAAATTAGCTAATAAAGAGGTTTGGCTTATCTTTCTTCTTCTCTTCTTATGGCTTGCTCGGACCTATATTTCCTCTCTTAGTGCCAGCTCCTGCATCTATGTTCATTTCATCTGGTTTAAAACATCTTTTTAAAGTCTCTTGCTCACTTAATGAATAGTCTTTGACTTTCTCTCTCTGTGAACCTTAGCATGCTCTTTCATTAAGAATCATGAAGAATTTGAAAAAATCTGAAAAATGAATTAAAAATCAAATTTAAGCTTAGAAATTAGTAATAATAGCAATAGTAAATGTAAAAATAAAATGCTTAGATATGTTTTTTGTAACTTACATTAATCTTGAATGACACAGAGGTTTCTGATCAGTCATTTTTTCATTTTTTAATATATTTGATTAATTTATAATTTCAATTCACTTTATTTCAAAAATATGATGAATATACCAGTTCCAGGTTTCCTTACAAAGTTATCAATCAAAGCTTACTAAAGAGGAATGATTGCTTCTTATTCTTCGCTAGGCATGACTCAACTATTAGTATGCCTTGCTTCTTTTAATCTTCTGAAGAAAAAGAGTAGCGTTTCTTATGAGCTTCTTCAATGATTTCTCTTAGATAACTCTCTCTTAAAGTGCCAAGAACACCAAAGAAGAAGCTCCTTTCTGGAAGTTTGTTAGAGAGTTGTTTCTTGGTAGGAAGATAAACTTCCAACTCTTCATCTTTCATCGCATCCTCGTAGAGATTAGCGACTGAAATCTCTGGGTAGTTTGGTATTTCTATCAACTTAATTTCATTGTTTTTGAAGGCTTTCTTCTCATCGCAGAGTATAGCTTTTAAGAATGAAATTTTGGTACCTTCCATCGTTGGAAGGAATAAACCAACTGTATAATATGTTAAAAGTCATCTATTTATCTTACCATGTAAAGTTAAGTATCGATAGAGATCCTCTTTACTTCTGAATCTTGAGATCATTTCTTGAGTCTCGACTCTTTTCATTTGATTATTGAGTGATTCCATCTTTGTTCCTCTTCCTATTAATGAATTTCAAATTATAATTTATAGACTTCTGGATCCTATTTTTTAAGAAACTTACTATTAAATATGGGCATCTTATAGGAGGTCGTCCCTGTAAAGATACTTGGAGAAAGCTGGCAGAACTTGTAACAAACTTCAGAGATGGAGCTCCATTTTTATCAATTTAGTTCCATTAAATTAGTACTAAACTTGTTTATATTTAATTAGTACTGGTACTGATTCCGTTTAATTTTAATTGGTACAAATTTGATAGTACCAAAACTTAATTAGTACCTAGTTGTAATCTAATGAGGTTTTAATGCAAAAGTTCCAATATGGTTCAAAACCTAATTGGTACTAGTACCAACCTGAAAAGGCATATGCAAAAGCATCACCTTAGTGAGTTCTTGATTTTAAATATAGATACTCAAAAACTAGTCCCAGCAAAGAGAAAATCAAATACTCTTGAGTCTCAGAGAGAATAGCAGGAAAGGCTCAAGAAGCAGAAACGATTTGAAAAAATTAATTAACCTGCAGGAAATACCATTTTAGCATGTTTCTAAGAGAGAACTATGTATATTCCTGCATTGAATGCAGTTGATCTTAGCAATTCCATTGAAAATTATTTGAATATAAGCGTTCCTAACAAAGAAAAGCTCATAGAGGTTGAAGAATATGCATTTAAGGTTTACCCATTCAGCTATCTAAATATGAATGAGCAGTACCAGAATGAATTCACTAACGAATATATGGTTCTAAGAGAAGCACAGAGAAGAGACTGCAAGAATTTGCTAAAGTTAGATGGGGGTTATTTTAGGCTTTGGTTTCATCGCACTTAGACTAAAGAAATTTGAAATGACTCTTAGAGACTATTTATATCATAACAGATACCCAAATGATTTGAATGATATTCTATCAGATATGATAAAGGGTGTCAAAGAGTTGCATGAACTTGGATATGTTCATAGAGATTTGAAGTCTATGCCCTTTAGAAGAAGTTATCATCGATTTCAATAGAGCATTCAAAACCCCAAAACCCCTTAATGAGGTTTATAAGTGCTTTGATTTGTAGGGAATTTGTTAGGGGTTGGGGTTATTAATTAAATGCGAGACAAAAATAGCAAGCTTTTGGGGTCTATTTATGATGAAGAGTATATAGATTTAGTGTTTAAACTGCGTTATGGATGTGATATGTATAGTGAATAAGTCAAACCAGTACTGAACTATAATTCTATTGCAATGCTCTTAAAGCGTAGTCCCTCAACTGTTCGCTCTCACTGCTTGAAAGCTGTGTAATTAAAGCAACGAAGAAGAGCCTAAGAGGAAGTCAAAGTTTCTTTAGAAGCATATTGACTATCTTATAAATGAACAAACTTTGAAGTATTGGGCTCACTTCTCTCTCGACTAACGCGCTATTATGTTTCACCGCCTGTTCCCTAAGTTGAAGATCTATGCATAATCTGTTACAAACATTTATAAACGAAACGGTATCTCTTATAAAGGTGTAAATCGTATCAAGAGAGTAATTGATTTCACTCTGCCATTTTACAACAACAACTTAAATTATATTTATAATTAAATGCAGAGAGCCTAATAGAATAATATTAAGTTTATTCATGCTGACGAGGCTGTGTTTACCTTCAACACTTTCATCTAGAAGTCTTGGTATAAGAGGCATAGTAATATAGAAGTATATGACTAGAAAGTCAAGGTATAAACAATGGCAATTCTTGGAGGTATTAGCGAGGATGCTGGTTTAGAAACTTATGTTATTCATCCTCGCTCTATTAAGACAGAGCAGTATATTAAGTTCTTAGAGCAGCTGAGAGAGAAGGACCCTGAATAAGAGATTATACTGTTTGTTGATAATCTTTCAGTTAATAAGACAAAAGATACAAGGAAGAGTTATGAACAACTTAGAATAACGCCAGTGTTCAACGTACCTTACAGTCCATAGTTTAATGGAATTGAATTCTACTGGGGTATACTAAAAGGTCATTATAAGAAACTGCTGCTATACCACCTGATGCATGACCTACCTATTGATACAGTCGATTATATAAAAAGTTCAGCTAAGAGAGTAGATAATTAGTTGGCTTAAAAGTGTGCTAAAGAAGGGAGAGTGAATGTATATAAATAAGTTTTAGAGTTAAGTTAATGAATATTTAAGTCACATTTAAAACTCTTTCGTAAGAGCTGGCTTCTCTTTCTTTTTTTCTACTTCTTGCTTCGGTTTCTTCTCTTGCTGCCAGCTCCAGCATCTATGTTCATTGACTCTGGCGGCTAAATATTTGAATAAAGTCTCTTGCTAACTTCATACTTCGTCTGCGACTTTCTCTCTCTGTGAAGCTTGCTCTATTCCTTCATAAAAAAGATGCCAGTAACAGATTTTTCTAAAGAGTTAAGCTACAAATCTTACTTGAAATATAAGGGTGCTTCTGCAGCTCTGATAGCCAGCTCTCACTTATCTTGATCCCTTGTTTGTCCTTATCTTCTGAAGAGATGCTGTACCTTTTCTTATGAGATTCTTGAATAATTTCTTTCAAGTAATCACCTTTAATTGTTGCAAGAATGCCAAAGAAATAGTTTCTTTCAGGTAGTTTATTTGACAACTGCTTCTTAGTAGGCAGGTACAGCGAAACTTCTGGGTCATTCATAGCATCATCATATAAGTTAGTCACTGAGATTTCTGGATAGTTTGGGATCTCTGCAAACTTTACATCTTAAGTTTTCAATGCTTTCTTCTCTTCGCAGAGTATCGCTCTTAGAAATGAAATTTTAGTACCTTCCATCGTTGGCAAGAACAAACCAACTACATAATAAAGATTAGCCACTATGAGTTCATTACTTTTCTGCACCAGGTAGCGGTGCAAATCCTCCTCGCTTCTAAATCTTGAATCAATTCTTGTGCTTGCACTCTTTTCATTGCATCATTCATTGAATCCATCTTGTTTACAGATCTAGGAAATGATATTTAAATTTAAGTTTATTGATTTCAATAATAAACCTCTGTAAACTTACTAGTAAATATGAGCATCCTGTAGGAGGTCAACCTCTAAGAAGGATATGGAGAAGATTTTGAGAACTGGTTTCAAACTTGAGAGATTGATATCAATTTCTACTGTTATAGTTCCATATTTTTAAATTTAAATTGGTACGTACTTAATTAGGAGCAGCTCCTAAAATGCTAGTACTTAATTAGGAGCGTTAATTAAAGCTAGTACTTAATTAGGAGCACCCTAATTTATATCATGAAATCACAAAATACCTCCTAAAGCAGTACGTACTTAATTAGGTGCACGTCCTAAATCGGTACGTGCTGTAATCAACTTATTATTTTATAGTAAAAATGTTTACTTTCTCACCCATATTTAGAGCTGGTTCGTCTCTTAGTGCTCATTTTTCTTGGCTAATACTCTAAAACCTCCCTTCAAACTTATAGGGTTGCAAAGCTCTCTTATGAGCTCTGAGTTATAAATGCAGTTTTATAATTTTAAATTCAAATTTAAATATGAGCGCTAACATTTTAAGAAAAACAACAGCACCTCCATCAAACTAAACGAGACTTACCAATGGCAGCAATAAAAATTATGATAGCTGTGAGATGAAATCTCATAAAGAACTACCAGAGCTATCACTTGAGGTCTCTGTTATTAAAATAGAAATTAATAATAGAAAATAAATGGCAAACAAGTGTGTGGGAAACAGAGAGGAGGAGAAAGGTAATAATGAAATTCCTATACAAACTGAAGAAGTTGAAGTCTATTTTTGTGAGTTATGTGAGAGAGATTTTGCTCATAAATCAAGCTGGTACAGACATATGAAGGAGCATAGAGAAGCCAAGCCCACTGTCTACTTAAAGCATGATAAAATAGATGGAAAGTATGACTGCTTTGAGTGCCATAAGCAATACTCTCATACAAGAGACTTGAAGAAGCATCTATTAAAAGCTCACAAGAAAGATATAGAAATTGAGAATCATGAAGTTGAGCTGAAGCTTCTCAACAAAAGAAAAGCGAGGGAATATTCTAAGGTCGTAGTGCCTGAACAAGCTAGAGAGTTAGAGTACGTTAAGAAGGCACGCAACCAACTGACATCTGAAATAACAAAAATTATGATCAAGATTCAATATAAAAAGATTCCTGTTCTTGCCTAAATTACCTTTAAAGCTACCTTATATTAGAAGACTCCTTTGATAAGAAAGTTATCAATGATCATCAATACGCATACAAGGTCTATCCCTTCAACTATCTCTTAAGTTATGATAAATACTAGATGGAGTTTACAAATGAGTATCAAGCACTCACTCAAGCAAAGTTTAAAGAGTGTAGTTACTTAATCAAGCTAGATGCTGTTCTCCTTGCCAAGGATCATGTTGCTTTTAGACTGCCTCTATATGAAATGACCCTCAGAGATTTCATTACTGATCAAAGGAATCATAAGTAGCTTGCTTTGATAGCAACTTAAACCTTACAAGGTATTAAAGAGCTACATAAGTTTGGCTTTATTCATAGAGATTTGAAGCCTGAGAATATTATGATAAACTTCTCACCTGTAAGAGTAGCAATTATTGACTTCAACAGAGCATTAAGGGAAGAAGTGTCAAGGCTTGGAAGTGTTATGGGAACTGCAGGCTATTATCCAGAAAGAGATGACTGGAGAGATGGAGACTTTCAATGGGATTTGTGGGCAATAGCAGCAATAATAATAATAGAGTGCGATATGCCTCGCAACGATTACTACTCAACAAGGAGTGAAAATGATGCGAAGCAAAGAATAAAGCTATTTATAGATAAAAACAGAGTATCTCTTTCAATGAAATAGATGGCAGAGTAAGTTATTATCAAGCCAAATCCACGATCAGACATATTAATTGAATAGATAGAATAGTGGTTGAGTAAAATAAACTTCAGACCTCTCCCACATGATCCAAAAGTGCATTTTGAGTGATTAAATTAAATACATTTACTATAAAATTCACATTAAATCCTATTAATAACCCCTAACAAATTCTCTACAAATCAAAGCACTTATAAACCTCATTGAATTCGTTTGGGTTAAATCATCTAGTAATCAATAAATTTACATTAAATTAATATTAATCCTGCTTTTTCTCTACTAACTCCAATAAGACCCCAACTATACTATACAAATCAAAGCACTTATGAACCTCACTAAGGGGTTTTGGGGTTTTGATTATATCAATTATAAATATGATTGATATAAATAAAAGTTTTAAAAAACGATTTTTATCAAACAATATCATCAATATTTTGTCTCAAATTTTCATTAAAAAATCTAGCAACTTTATCATTGTTTAGACAATTCAGTTAGAAATTTGACTTTCTATCTATTTATGAATAAAATTCCTATATATCTTTCTTCTTTGATAATTTAATATAATAGAAATATATTTGAAATGAAAGAATAATTATAATATAATATATAATATTATAAGTTATTGGTATTTAGGGGATAATAAAGAGAAAGGTATTTTCCTATTTATAAAATATACCTTAGAGGGTAAATTAAACCCTATTTTTAAATTTAAATTTGGCATTGATCTAGTATAAACAAATGCAGTAATTATAGTTTATGTTTTATAATCAATTAAATATGTTTTAACAAGATATAATTTTAATGATGAGCATAAGCAGTATACAAGTTACATTACTTTTTTCCAAGTCACATCTCGCCCATTACATTTTAAACAAGACTTTTATTGAGAAGACAATTGTCTCCTCACTTTTGTTTTATTTTTTTAATGAATTTTATAATTTCATGTCCTAAGGGCCGTTATTATAATTCAAAATATTATCTGCTATAATAAACGATATCTGTAGAGTATTAAGAATATAAAAAAAACCAAAAGCCCTTAGTGAGGTTTATAAGTGCTTTGATTTGTAGGGTATAGTTGGGGTCTTATTGGGGTTAGTAGAGAAATTAGGCCAATTTGCATAATAATAAATAGAAATTAGCGAAATTTAGGTTCAATTTATGATGAGAAATATTTAGATTTATTGCTTTAGCTAAGGTATGGTACAGTATAAAAATAGACTAAGTAAAACCACTGCTAAATTATGCAGCTTTAGCGAAGCTCTTGCACAAGAGTGCCTCAACAGTTAAGTATCACTGCATGTTAGATGTTTAGCATTATAAATCTAGTACTTGTATTCATCCAGCAAGAGAATGTGACTCTAAGACTTTAAAGTATTGGTCACAATTTCCTCTTGACTAGTGAGCTGTAATGTTTCATCGTAAGTTTCCTGGCATGCGTATTTCTCCATAAACTATAGCCAACATTTATAGAAGAAATGGTATTACTTTCAACAGTGTCAACAGAGTGAAGAGAGTGATTGATTTTACAGTGCCATTTTATAGTAATAATTTAAACTTTATTATGATTAAATGCAGCGAGCTATTACTAATAACATCAAGTTCATACACGCTGATGAAGCTGTGTTTACCTTCAACACCTTTATTAATAAGTCTTGGTATAAGAAGTATGATAATATAGAAGTCTACGATTAGAAAGTAAAGGTTGTAACCCATGCAATTTTAGCAGGTATTAGTGAAGACTCTGGCTTAGAAAGTCATGTTATTCATCCTCGCTCTATTAAGCGAGTGTAGTACATAGAGTTCCTACATAAGCTGAGAGATAAATACAATGATTAAGAGATCATCCTGTTTGTTGACAACCTCTCAGTTCATAAGACTAAGGAGTCTAAGAAAGCTTATGAAGAGTTAAACATAACTCCTGTGTATAACGTTCCTTACAGTCCTCAGTTTAATGTAATCGAATTCTATTGGAGTTAGATTAAGATTCATTACAAGAAGCTGTTGCTGTATCATCTTATGCATGATTTGTCATCGACACAGTAGACTTAATACAGAGTAGTTGCAAGAGAGTGGGTAAAGACTAGACTACGATATGTGCAAGAGAAGGAAGAATGAATGTTTATAAATAAGTTTTAGATTTAAACGAATGAATATATTCACCTATTAAATTAGCTCATAAAGGGGTTTGGCTTTTCTTATTTTTCTTTCTCTTAAGGCTTGCTCGGACCCATATTTCTTATCTTAGTACCTACTCCTGAATCTATGTTCATTTCATCTGGCTTTTAAACATCTTATAAAGTCTCTTTCTCACTTAATGAATAGTCTATGACTTTCTCTCTCTGTGAACCTTAGCATGCTCTTTCATTAGGAAAATACCAGTTCCAGGTTTCCTTACAAAGTTATCAATCAAAGCTTACTAAAGAGGAATGATTGCTTCTTATTCTTCGCTAGGCATGACTCAACTATTAGTATGCTTGCTTCTTTTAATCTTCTGAAGAAAAAGAGTAGCGTTTCTTATGAGCTTCTTCAATGATTTCTCTTAGATAACTCTCTCTTAAAGTGCCAAGAACACCAAAGAAGAAGCTCCTTTCTGGAAGTTTGTTAGAGAGTTGTTTCTTGGTAAGAAGATAAACTTCCAACTCTTCATCTTTCATCGCATCGTCGTAGAGATCAGTGACTGAAATCTTTGGGTAGTTTGGTACTTCTATCAACTTAATTTCAATATTTTTGAAGGCTTTTTCTCATCACAGAGTATAGCTTTTAAGAATGAAATTTTGGTACCTTCCATCGTTGTAAGGAATAATCCCACTATAGTATATGATTAAGTATAAGTTGTATGCTTACCATGTTGAATGAGGTATCGATAGAGATCCTCCTTGCTTCTAAATCTTGAGATCATTTCTTAAGCTTCAACTCTCTTCATTGTAGTATTTATAGATTCCATCATTGTTCCTTCTCTTCTTATTGAATTACAAATTTTGGGGGTATAAGTCAGTGCAAAAATTATTTTTCAAAATCCTAAGTCGAGCAAAATTTTTTTTTACAAAAACCGTCAAATTCCTAAGTCGTTGCAAGATCAACTTTTGACATTGTTGATACATGATCATCTCACCTTACATATAAAGTATCAATATTCATTAAAATTTACTTCTCAACTTATGAATCGAACTCCTTCATGACATCTCCATCATATGACACTAGTTTCATTATTAAAAAATCATATTATTATTACATAATAATTAATTCATTAAGACAGATATTGTTAATAAGTAAAATATTGAAATAATTTTTTTCAACTCATAATAAAAGATATTTAGCCAATTAAGAACAAGATTAGCAAATAAGAATATCATGAATATTAGCTAAGATTAATATTATCTGACATTAAATCAAATTTACACACCATGATTAAAAAATTTCTTAAAGGCAAATAATCGATCTATTCAATTATAATGATATTCATATTTGGTAATCTTCATTCTTAATTGGCTAAATATCTTTTATTATGAGTTGAAAAAAATATTTCAATATTTTATTTATTAACAATATCTGTCTTAATGAATTAATTATTATGTAATAATAATAATATGATTTTTTAATAATGAAACTAGTGTCATATGATGGAGATGTCATGAAGGAGTTCGATTAAATTAAACTGAGGACTGTAAGGAACGTTGTATACAGGAGTTATATTTTACTCTTCATAAGCTTTCTTAGACTCCTTAGTCTTATGAACTGATAAGTTATCAACAAACAGGATGATCTCTTGATCGTTGTATTTATCTCTCAGCTTATGTAGGAACTCTATGTACTACTCTCGCTTAATAGAGCGAGGATGAATAACATAACTTTCTAAGCCAGAGTCTTCACTAATACCTGCTAAAATTGCATGGGTTACAACCTTTACTTTCTAATCGTAGACTTCTATATTATCATACTTCTTATACCAAGACTTATTAATAAAGGTGTTGAAGGTAAACACAGCTTCATCAGCGTGTATGAACTTGATGTTATTGTCAATAGCCCTCTGCATTTAATCATATATATAGTTTAAATTATTACTATAAAATGGCACTGTAAAATCAATCACTCTCTTCACTCTGTTGACAGTCTTAAAAGTAATACCATTTCTTCTATAAATGTTGGCTATAGTTTATGGAGAAATACGCATGTCAGGAAACTTGCGATGTAACATCACAGCTCGCTAGTCTAGTGGAAAGTGTGCCCATTACTTTAAAGTCTTCGAATCACAGAGGTTGTCAATCTGGTGCTGTGAGAACTTTTATTTTCTAGCAGGATGCTTTCAAGTGCCTGAATTATAATGCTAAATAGCCAACAAGCAATGATACCTAACTGTTGAGGCACTCTTGCACAGGAGCTTTGCTATAGCTGCATAATTCATTACTGGTTTGACTAAGTCTATATTATTACTTGTACCATACCTAAGCTTAAGCAGTAAATCTAAATATTACTCATCATAAATAGTCCGTAAATTTCGCTAATTTCTATTTCTCATTTTGGAAATTGGCCTAATTTCTCTACTAACCCCAATAAGACCCCAACTTTACCCAACAAATCAAAGCACTTATAAACCTCACTAAGGGGTTTTGGAGTTTTGACTCTCACTAAGGCAATACGTGAAAGCTAAGCGCAATCACCCTAATTCTAAGTTTGACACTCCATACTCTAATCCGATGATTGAAGTCAACCAGTCATTGATAACGCAAAACTTATAGATGATTCAGAGCAGAAGCTAGCCCTAAACCTAGCACTAGCAGCAGTGACATAAACCAGATTAAACTTTCATAAATCAAATCTAAACTAACTAAATTCATTTACTGCTTCTGTTGAGGCTGTATTGCAGTTTCAAAAACTATCACTACTGTTGTAGACTCTGCAGCCACCATCACTGTTGAAATCAGCTTAACCTAAATCACTAATGTATTACACTATTTCACTTCGTGCATCTAACTAGCGCCTGGCTTTCCTCATTGCACTAACATTCCTAGCATTCCCTTCACACTACAACAGTGCTTTAAATTCCAATTCTCCCTTTATTAATTATTATTTCTAAACTAAAAACCTCCTGCAGCGCAAACATGGAATAGCTGAACCAGCTCCTACAAGCCAGAGAGCCAATCAAGCTGCGCTACATGTACCAGCACAACATGCCCAACGCCTACGAGGTGCAGGTGTACCGCAAGCGCAAGAACCTGCAGCAGGACGACGCGTTCGAGATCGACAACCACAAGGCCGAACTCTACTGTAGATGTGAGGAGTTCAGCATCAGGGTTAAGCCTGGCGCCAAGTTCGCGCTCGTGTTACCTTCCTCCAATCATAAATCTTTGAGGGTGCATCGCACCTGCTGGTGGGGAGTCCTACATGCTAAGCAGCAAATGAATTGGGCGGTAGGCGCTGCTGCTAGAGAAAGACAACAATGGAAGTGGAAGGCGGCTCCTCGGTTTGACCTCCTTACCTGTAGTTACTTGATTTAAACTGAACACTATTAAACACTCTAATCACTCTTTAACTTTACTCTCACTTTAATAATCTATAATTTAATTTTTAAAACTTTAGATCGCTGCGATCACGAAAGCTGCTGTTTCAAGCTACCATACTACAGCTGTCTCGCTACTGATGCTTGAATGCCATGAATCTACTGTTACACCTTGCTTGAAGACTCTGTCTGCATGAACGACTGCGACGCTGTCGACGCTTTACATGTTTACAAGAGCTACAGCTCTACGACACTGTTTTCGCACTTCGTGCATGTGCACTACCTACACTTTGCATGGAAGTATACTACTATGCTTCATTCTCTCTCTATAGTGCTCATAACTGCCTATCTTCTCTGACAGTGCTGCAGCTAGCGTAAGCTGCGTGTACTTCATGGTCGCTTCACTATTCAACATAGTTAAGCAAGCTTGGTAAACATCATTACTTGATTCTCATTCTCATTACAGCAAATGTCGTGAATCATAGGATGTCGGCAGGCGACGGCGCTTTCGCGCTTATTGACAAGGAAAGATTCGTAAGGAGGGAGGGAGGGCGAAGAAACGAGTGGAAGCTCAAGGGGCACGTCAATAGTGGTGAAGATGCACGAAGTGTCGGGCAGGGAAGCTGTCGTTGTTTAGGTGCTGCAAGTGAACTACAGTGCTTCGCGAACTACTCGAGCCTTACACTAACTTTGGCAACATTAAACAGTAATGAGAATTCAATCTAAATCCAAAAACTTTCTCCTCAATTTTAACGAAATTTACCCATAGTTTTTCAAGGTTTACACCAAGGTGATGACAACATTAAATTTTTCTAAACTCAAGTTGTTAACTAAACAGCATTTTCTGAGAAATACATGGATTTGAGGTTTGGAGAAACTAAGAGAGAGGCTTTTAGTAACTTTAGTAAAAACTAAAACTTTAATAATCTCTGTTATCAAAAAAGTTTGGGGTTTATACTCTCATTATCTAAGATTTGCCAGTATTGAAAGCTGATTATCTGCCCTGAATAAGCTGAGCTCAGACCAGCTTGGGAAAAGTTTGAGAAAAGCAGACCAGACAACGCTAAACCTAACGTGAAAGAATAAAATAAGAATAATCAAACATTTCACTTTAGATTAAAGTGGGCCTTTCACCCACTTGACCCCTCTAAGTTTGCCTATAGTTTGCAGGGAGTTTACCCCAGTCTCTCTCTATACTTGGCCTATAATGTTGCTGAGTGTTGATTCGATTGGGCTTCCACCAATCCTGCCTCTTTGCTTAACCTATATTTAGATTGATGCTGAACGAGCTGAATTTGTGGGGCTTCCACCTACACTGCCTCTCTATTTGGTCTATAGCTGCTCGAGTTCCACCTAGCATCTCTCTCAAACTGGCCTAAATCCTAATATAATATAAAATTATTAAAAATCATACTTATGCAAGTAAATTTCAAAAATTTTAAACTTTTCTATAATTTTCTAAACATTTTGTAGAAATTTTGGAAAAATCGGGGTATATGTTCAAATTTTACAATAATCTCATTATAATTTTAGATAAAACTTTTGGACTCGTATACTCTTTGTCATGCAAGATTAGCTTACTATTTACAACATTGAGCACTAATTTAGTCTTACTTCTTAATTTGTGGAAATTATTGAGATAATTTTGTAAAACCCAGCAATCCTAAGCTGCTGTAAGTAGTCCCCCTAGTGGTGCTGGGGTATATACCCTGACGGCCGAAGTCACGTAAGACCTCTCAGGCTGTACCCTCGCCGGGACTCTGCAGGGCTGTTGCTGGTTATGGCTTACTGCTGTAAGTTTTGACCTAAAACTTAAGAGCTGATCTGAGTATACTTGTTTGTTAGTGCTGGTGATTGGTAAGTTTTATTCACCTCCTTAATCTACTGTAGCCGTCCACTATGCGTGTTTGCTCATCTGGAGCGCTGTTGACTCTTGGTTTGTCTTGTTTGTGTTAGTTTAGTGTTCGTTCCTTCGCTGCCTAAGCTAATTGGTGAGTTGGGGTTTACAACCCTTGCTCACAGTGAATAATTCGTTGAATCTGTTTGTTTAATTAACGTCTCTCGGGGTCTTGGTGTTGGGTATAGGCTGACTACCACCTACCTTGGGTAGCCCTCCTTCGCTGCCGAGGGGTCCTCTGGCCAAGGCAGCCAATCTCTGGTGTTCATTGCACAGGGGAAGGGTTGCTTGCGATCGTTGGAGTCTTAACAAGGAATGTCTGAGTCGTTTTCTTCACAACTCTAGCTCATTTCCCTTAGTTTGGCCTTGAAATCGTGGAGGAACGCGTATTTCAGGAAGGTCTGATGGTCTTGATGCGTCCTCTGCCACCACTTGCATGTCTGGTTGATGTTTTCGAGTCATTAGCAGCAATGCCTTGTTATCCTATCAAAAGTTCACGAAGTCAGGAGCGTTGGTAGCGAAGCTAACGTCTAAAGAGGGTCCTGGAAACTTTCCCCTTATCCATTCCTAATGCCTAAAGGGACCCTATCCAGCAGGTATTTCAAGCCTAGATCTCCCCCTATTGCTTTAGGTCTGCTCAATTTGTTTGTTATTGGTGTTGTATAGATAGATGTTTGATGTTTGTAGTTTAGGTGTCACGTCTAATCACATGGGCTCGAGTAAGGGTGTTGCCAAGGCCCGAGGAGGCTGTTTTTAAACGATTTTAAGGTCAAAAAGGTCGATTATTGACGCCCCCGACATTTCGAGGTAGGTTATCTCTACTTCTACGACCAATCGGGTGCTCTCCTCCTATCTTAGCTTAGCGTGAGTTTTAAGCGATATTAAAGTTGGGGTGGTGGGGAGAGGAGGGTTCTTGAAAACCAATTTTGCAAAATCACATAAGTCATACTCTACATTCCGATAGAGATAGTATTAGAAGTTTTGGTTTTACCCGATAAAATTATAATAACCACACCTCTAAATCCGCAGTTCCGCCCACTTTTTCCTAGGCAAATGGTATCATTAATGTTGCTAACCATCTTCCTGATTTTTAGAAATAGGTTTGGGAGTGATCTGAGAGGTTGAGTTGAGCTCCAAAGTGCATCCGAGGGAAATGAGGAAGAGTCGTTGAGTCTTGAGGCCAGATCAGAAATTGGGGTGGCCGACCTACCGATCTGAAAGTTTGAGTGTTGGGTTTTCACTTGCTCAAGATAACTTCTCCAAAACCTCTATACGCGCTATATGATTGATGCTTTTGATTCCAGGCATTCGAATATGCTTGTTAAACGTTGGCATATGCTTGGTTGGCATGATAGGGGGTGCTAGGGTAGATGGATTGATGAAAAAGAGTATTTATAATAAGTTTACACAGTTATATTTATAATTTTAAACTCAATCAACTTAAACTAAACTAATTATGCTTCTATAAAATTGAAGCGCTCAATCACTCGCCACCATCACTATAGGATCAATGAATGCTACCACACTTGCAACGCCATTGCCAGTCATGCCTCCTATATAAGCAGGTAAAGTACAACAAAACCAATACAGACCCTACCAAGCCTAAGGAGTTCCCTTAGCTGATTTTCCATACTTTTCTAAGCTGTTGACAGTAAGGACTATAGGCACTCTTGAGAGCGCTTAATGCAAAGATAGTAAAGCTAGTCTATCCTCTAAAGCTATAATTTTAAGTTAAAAAGCGAGATTATTCCATACCTCCAAAGCAAGGAAGAGACAAGCGCAGAGGGCAGTATCACAAAAGTAAGAGTGCACCTTCCATTTTCAATACTAAGTATACCAATGCTGCCAGCCAGTTCTAACAGGCTTAGTGCGAGATATGTGGGAGAAGCTTTCTCAAGAGAATCCTCAAGAGGCACATTGCCGCTTTGCATACCGTCAACCTTGATCTAGAAGCTGGAGCAAACATTCGTTGAAGAACGCTATTAAGATCTTAATTTTCAGCCAATATAGGAGGCTCCAACACCAAGAGTCAAGAAAACTCATAAAGGGAAGTCCCTTAAGATCGTGCAATCGATTCAAGAGGTTGATACGAGAGATGTTTTCAACTTCCCATAGAAGGCATGGGAGTTCAAGCAGCTGCAACTAAAGGTGAAGTCTCACTGGAAGATCCTTAGCACTCTCAAACCATTGCAAGATGTTCCAATTCCAGCAAAGTCAGTAATTTGATCTGAATTTTACTAGTATAGGTAGCCATGCAGCATCAACTGCTTGTAAGAGGCGAGATCCTTCAAGGGGTGTACATCGAATGCTTGACGCTCAACGTGAAACTGTACCCAGAGCATATTTACCTGCTGAAATCCTTTTTTTCATGCAAGCCATGCTTTACTTATTAAATAGCAGAATCAAAGAGCAGTCAAAAAGTAAGATATCATAACCTAGTCATACCTTCAATAGAGTTTGTAAACTTCAAGTCCTTGGCTTGCTGCAAGAGACCAAGCGCTCCATCTTCGAGTCATACCTCAACAGCTAGCTGGTAAGAGTGTCAACAATGCTTTCACAGCATTCCTTAACGAGAGCAATCCCCACTGTGCAGAGGCGCTTGAAGTCTTGAAAACGAATGAGCGAATTGACACCGATATCTTCGATTACCTTGGCTGCTCGAAGTTCAGCTTCATCCACTTCAAAACTCACATTAGCTGGAAGCCTGGAACCTTCAAGGAGAGACCCCGCAAGGGCTAGCTTCCTTACTAGCCTTCGTCAAAGCAGATTTCGAATGCAAAGAACTTGTTTGAGCAAGGTTGGTACATGGCAATGGTGTTCCAGAGGTTGGTAAACCATTTTATGAGCTTACCTTACAAGTCAACATCATTACAGCATCAGTGCCTCATCACATAACTCAAGCATGTGGTTGAATCAGAACAAGTCCCTTAGAGCGCATCACGCCAAGACCAGCAAGGGCGAAGAACTGCTAGCGATCGCCAAGAGGTATGAAAACTTGATATGCCACCTGCTTCACCCAGCGACTAAAGATCACAAAGGAACTATACAGTACCTAAGGAGTCAAGTTTCCAAGAAAGCTGCCAAGTGCAAGACTCAGACCTAGAACTTGCTTCAATCACACCTGCAAGTTAGAATGGCGAGATTGAGGAAGAACCTCAAAATGGGAACCGTGATGAAGTCTCATTGCTTCGAGAGTACAATCGCTTACTTGATCGTGAAGGGGAACAAGGAGGAGTGGATCTATGAGCTGGAGTGATTTCGAATCAGTTCGTGAGAGTGAATTTAAATTTTGCATGTTAAATATCTAATCTTTCATACACTATACCTCTATCAACAGCGCTCGCGCCTGTTCGCTGATAATTTCTATATTGTCTCATAGCAATTTTATTTCAATTTTGATTTATTTCAAAACCCCGAAACTCCTTCGTACATGGAATCGCTGTCGAACTCTATAGGTTTTGACGAATAGTCAGCTAAGAGTCCCTTTCATCACAGTTTCTCATCGCAATCGATACTTAACTTTGGGTTTTTCTGCCATCAGGAGTTCGAAGAGATCAAGCAGAGTGCGTTGAAGCCATAGTCGAAGACTGTGGTTAATTGGACATCGGTCGTGCTGGGCACTAACTTCCCTTCAATCCCAAACCAGTGAAGCTCTCTTACACCTCAGGCACTCTCCTCAACAATGGGCAGGTGCCACCGTCGACGATGGGCATACTGGGTGGGCGAATCATCCGATTGCCCTTGGAGAACGTTGAGCGAGCAGTGTCGTCGCTAGTTGATGTTGAAAGTTTGGCTACAGATGACCAGCTTTGTCAGGGCCTGGATCAGTTCCTTCGAATGTTGAGGAAGCCGTAACATTATGCTTTCGTGAAGACCCCTAATGTAGTGTCCAAGAACCTGCAGATAAAGCAGAGCGACGAGCTTTGGTAGGGCCTGCAAGACTTCATGAAGGTGCAGGGCGTGGATAACGATTTCGCTTAAGTTGAACACTCAAGCAATAAACTTAGGAATGGAAGCTCCAAGAATCCTTACCTGAAACGCAGGGACGCGAAGCTGGCGCTGAAAAAGATTGCTGTTGTATAGCACTACAAGGTGGAGGGCATGAAGCCCAAAGACATAGCACTCGAGATGGGCGTCGATAGGCGATTCGTGTACAAAGCAATCGAGAAGTTCAAGTATGAGGTGAAGCACCGGGTGCTCAATCCCAAACCAAAGATGAAGAATGGGAGGAAGAATACGCGGAGCGACCCGCTGTTGCTGAAGGCAATCGCTGTTATTCTTGAACAAACAGGCATCTACAAGGTCACTGGCTGGCGCTTGCATCATAAACTGCTCGAGATGCAAGGTTCAGTAGCAGAATTCAAGGATCTAATGGTGCCGAGCGTGGCTACGCTCTTGAAGGTTCTGAAGGAAAGTTTTCACCTTCGATTCGGCAAGGCCCAGAACTCGAACGTTAAGTATAGGGACCCATCGTTCAATGAGAAGCGGTTATGGGTGTCGAGGCTGCTCGCGCAGCTATTCTTGGAGGATGCAGTGATCATTTCAGTGGACGAGTCTAATTTCAGGAGCGACTACCTGCCAACCAAGCAATGGAGCTTCAATGCTGCTGCTCTTCACGATAAATCTTGTCATAACGATTCCTCCCTAACCCCTGCAGTTGGCAAAACTGATATCCTTGTCACTAACAACGTGATCGACTATGGCGAGATGCTGGCTGGCTACCCTAACAGAGAAACATGCATGGATTAAAACATCGAGGACCGAAAGTAGGCTCAAAATGGAGAAGTAAGTATGGCACCTTTTCAAAATCAAGTTCAGATTAAAGAAGAAAATGACCTAAAAAGCCAAGATTCACGACCCCAAGCAATTCCGGGGACCCCCAGGTAAGCTTCGCTATTTTCGCTTAACTTGTCGAATTCAGCGCCAAACATGGCTCAAGAGGTGCTGGTTGCGATGAGAACAGTGCAATCGCTATTAAGCAAGACTAGATCAGCGTTAGTGAGAGAATAGGAACAGCACCTGGAAGTTTTCCACCTGATCTTTATAGTCCAAACTCGAAATCGATCTTTGCAAAGTTAGGCTGAAAATCTTACACTTAGGAACAGCGTATACTGGGTCCGAGAGGGGAGAGCATTGCTGCCACTCCTGTGAAAAATCGTAGTAATCAGAGACACACTCAGCTGTCACCTATCCTGGAAGCCCCGGAGGGCAGTGCTCAGCACGCATCGCTGCAGAAGCGCTTCGACGCCATCAGAATTTGCAGCTCCTCCAAGAAGGCTGGCAGCTAGCCAGAAACCCCTCTCAAATCGTCGTCGGCGCTCGCTCCATTGCTTTAGAACCTGGCCAGCCTCAGGTTGCAATCCACCTAACGTAAGGTCAGCGAGGTTATCAGTGTGTTGGGTAACAAAGATAGGATGGCAATCACTCCCAAATGTTTAAAGTTATCGAGTAGGGATGGGAGCAGCAGCTACAATGCAAAGAATCGTTAGGAAAGTAAGCAATTTCTCTGATTTAAACCAAACTTTCAGATGTTTTAGAGTCAAGCAAAGCTAGTAAGATGGTCATGCAAGCAGGTATAGCGAATACTGGTGGTGGTTGCATCGAATCGCTATAGTAATACACTCCCATCGCAACGGTGCGCGAACAAGCCAACCAACGCCTAGGCAAGTATGGGGTCTTGGCAAGGAATCTCTCAATCGCGAAGGAGGCGACCAAGCGGCAGCAGTTCTCCATGAGTTTCGTGGCGGCCATCACCAAGGACAGGTTGATCTCGAGTCAGGTCATCGAGGGCGCGTTCGACGCCATGCTGTTCGAGAACTTCCTCTATCACACCCTGCGCCAGCTGCGCACTGACAAGGACCTCGCGTCGAAGAGGATCGTGCTGCTCATGGACAACGCAGTCATTCACAAGTATTCGGAGGTGCTGGCTACAGCCAGGAAGTTCAAGGTGACAGTGCTATTCAACGCTGAATACTCGCCCTGGCTCAACCCGATCGAGCAGTTGTTCTCGTACATCAAGAGGCACCTTCGATAGGAGTAAGCAGACAGCAAGTAAGTATAGTAATCTTAACCCAATGTAGGATCCACCTCGTGAAGCGGCTCTCGGAGATTCTGAAAGCCATGACCAAGACTGACGTGAACAAGCTCTGGGCCTTCAGCGTGAAGCAGTGGTGCAGCACCATCAAGCACGGCTTCGTTTGAATCAAATGTTGGCAACAATCGACAACATACCAATAGTGGCTAAGGACAGCAAGGATCGCGACGACGTTCGAGTTATTGATTAGATTAGTGATTAATACCAACTATTACATATTACACTTTTAAGTTTAAGTTTAATCAATCAAACCTTCCAAACCATCACAACCTCCCTCGCTTGCGCGCATTCGAGACACCAACTTCGTGGCTATAGCCAATCATGACCGTTTCGTGCCCTCACATAGATGTCACAACCTTAACGAGCCTGAATCTCTACATTTAGCACCCAAGAGAATTGTATGGTTGAATCAACACTCTCAAGCACCACTTTTACCACCATTATGCACTCTCGTCGCAGTATCCCACCTATTACTACCAGCATTCGCACCAACTGTTGAGAGTACCAAGATTCAAATCACCACTAAACTCGTAAATGTTGATAGAATTCGTACAAATCGTTAAAAAGGTACAAAAGTAGTTGAATCAATCAATTCTTAGCTCTTTAACACTAATAGCAACATTTTCGTTCTCACTCATTCGAACAGCTGGAGACTTATGACCAAATATTTATAATTCTCATTTTGATTAATTAATTCAATTTCCTATCTTTTTCTATTTTATCAATAGTAATAGCTCTCTGTATTTAATAATGTATAAAGTTTAAATTATTACTATAAAATAACACTGTATAATCAATTACTCTCTTCACTCTGTTGACAATCTTGAAAATAATGTTATTTTTTCTATAAATATTAGCTATAGTCTAAGGAGAGATACGCATGTCAGGAAACTTGCGATGTAACATCACAGCTCGTTAGTCAAGAGGAAAGTGAGCCCAATACTTTAATGACTTAGAGTCACAGTATAGTCAATATGGACCTGTGAAAACTTTTAGTTTATTGGAGGATGTTTTCAAGAGCCTGAGTTCTAATGCTAAACAGCTAACAAGCAATAATGCCTAACAGTTGAGGGATTCATGCGTAGGAGTCTTGCTATGGCTGTATGATTCAGCACTGGTTTGACTTAGACATATTAATACTCGTACCATGCCGAAGCTTAAGCAGTAAATCTAAATATTACTCATCATGAATAGACCCTAAATATCGGTAATTTATATTTCTCATTTTAAATTGGCCTAATTTCTCTATTAACCCCAATAAAACCTCAACTATACCCTACAAATCAAAGAATTTATAAACCTCACTAACTGGTTTTGTGGTTTAATTATGTTATTCTTCACACAGAAATAATTAAGTTCAAAAACCATATCCGAAATTATTTCATTCATCGGTCTTATTTAAGAGAGATAAAGTTAACACAAGGCAAAGCTTTCCCTGGAGTCTGCATTTAGTAAGTAAATAAAGCCAACAAAACAAGTGTCCCAAAAAATTTCAGAACTTAGTATTAGCGAGATGAAATTGATTTTAAATTTTATATTTTGTTTATTAATATTGTAAAAATTTTCCTTTTTCTAAAAATTTAATCAAAAATAAAAAGATTTTTTTTTCTTTATTTATCAAAAGATTATATTTATTTAAATATTTTCAAATTATTATTAATTTTGGTATTTACATTTTTAATTGTTTTTATTAATAATTTTTATAGAATATCTTTATAAAAAGTCAATTAGTCCATTAAAGATTTTATCTTTTTTTATAATACCAAATTTAGAATTTAATGATTCAATTTGTCTATTTATTAAGTTTTAGACATTTTAGAAAGTTTTTTTGTCGAAAAATGCTAGAACTGATTTTATGAGTAATTCTATTTCGTCAAAGATTTCTGCTAATAATTTAATAAATAAGTATAAATAGACAATTAATAAGAATTTATTAAAAATAAATATATTTTCATTAAAAAATGTAAAGGAGATCAAGCTCTAGGTAGAGAAAAAACCAAAATGAAGTAGATAGAATCTAAAACAGCATAATTATCAAAAGAGATGAAAGTTAAAGTGAAACTTTATTGCTCCCAGAAAATCAGAATCAAATAAAATATATTACTAACAACTATAAAGATGTCTAGATTGTGTAACAAACAAACACGGTTTATTTATTGAATAAATTAAAAATTTAATAAACTTAAATATTAAGATTTAATTTAATATATAAAAAAAGACTTATTAAGCTAAAATTTTTAGAAAATAAATCGAATTTAATGTGAAATCTACATTTATGAATATAAAGCTCTTAAGATTAATTAAGACAATTAAGAATATATTAGGTAAAGCCCTAATCACAACATTAAATTTAGCTATATCTCAATAAGCTGATTTCCAATCAACCCTATATATTTTGACTGCCTTCCTTGAGCTTATAAACTCATAGTTGTGGGCTTGTAAGCTCAAAATCTCCTTAAATCAACCACATCAAGGGTCATTTTTTAAAAATCGGTTTTTTAAGTCTAATAGAGGCCTATAATACTCATTTTATATTAATTCTTAATTAAAATAGAAATTATTAGACTTTAATTATTAAATTCATATTTTAAAAAGTATTAAATTTAAGGATGATTTAAATTATCACTAGAGAATTTTATTAAAACTAATATAAGTTTAATTTTTAATGATTTTTAATAATTAAAGTCTAATAATTTCTATTTTAATTAAGAATTAATATAAAATGAGTATTATAGGCCTCTATTAGACTTAAAAAACCGATTTTTAAAAAATGACCCTTGATGTGGTTGATTTAAGGAGATTTTGAGCTTACAAGCCCACAACTATGAGTTTATAAGCTCAAGGAAGGCAGTCAAAATATCTTGGGTTGATTGAAATCAGTATTGAGATATAGCTAAATTTAATGTTGTGATTAGGGCTTTACCTAATATATTCTTAATTGTCTTAATTAATCTTAAGAGCTTTATATTCATAAATGTAGATTTCACATTAAATTCGATTTATTTTCTAAAAATTCTAGCTTACTAACAAGACTCATTCTTGACTCACCTTATAATATAATTAGAACAATTTTTTTATAAGGTGTTTAAAAAAATGTAATATTCCCTTTATGTTATATATTATATGAATATACAAGTAATAAAACATTTATCAAAAAATCATATACACTATTTAAAACAACAAAATAATTGAATTTTTAATAAAACTAATTTATTTTTAAAATAAAGTTAAATCAAATGATTTTGTATGCAATTAATGGTAGTGATATAATCAAAACCCCAAAACCACTGAAGTTGTTTGATTGAGTTTTTATTGATAAAAGTAGACTATTAAGCCATACTTTAAAAGGGTTTTTATGGTTTAAGTAGGGGGTCTCGTGTTTAAATATTAGCAATTTTAGAGAATAAATGCGAGGATAAAGTGAGTATAAAGATCTAATGTTTAAGTTGCGCTATGAATGTGATGAATATAGTAAATAACTCAAGCCTGTTCTGAATTATACGTCTTTAGGAAAACTGCTACATAAATTTCTTGCTACTGTAAGGTCTAACTAACTGTTTTTGCCATTGAATTTAAAGAGATAGGATCTTAATTCTAAGCCTAAAAGACTTTTAATATTTTATCATCATCATATCGATTATCTTATTAATGATTAAAACTCTTAAATAATGGTCTCATTTCTTTCTGGCTTAAAGGGCTGCGATGTTTCATTGCCAATTTCCTGAGCCTCATCTCTCTACTAAATCTATATCAAACATAAATAAAAATAATGGAATATCTTGCAAGACTGCCTATCGCATAAAGAGAGTAATTAACTTTAATGTTCCATTTATAAGAATAATTTAAATTATATATTCGATTAAATACAGAGAGCCTAAGAGCATAATATTGAGTTCATACACGCTGATGAAGCTGTATTTACATTCAATAAATTCATATCAAGGTCTTGTGACTAGAGGTTCAGTAATATAGAAGTTTATGATTAAAAGGTTAAGGTTTAAATTCATGCTATTCTTGGTGGAATAAGCGAAGATATTAGTCTCGAGGTTTATTCTGTCCACCCTCGATTAATAAAGACCGAATAATACATAAAGTTCTTATAATAACTCAGAGATAAGTACGCTGACTAAGAGATTATTTGTTTTTAGATAGTTCAAGGAAAGAATATGAAGGCTAAACATAAAACCTGTATTTAATGTTTCCTGCAATCCTCAGTTCAAAAGAATTGAATTGTATTAGGGGCTATTGAAAGGCCGCTACAAGAAACTTCTACTCTGTCACATGATGCACGATTTGAAGAAAGATACTGTAGATTTTATAAAAAGTGCTCTTAAAAGAGTCAGCGATGATAAAGCTAAAGTATGCGCAAGAGAAGGTAGATTTTGTGTTTATAAATAAGCTTTAGATTTAAGCGAATATATAAGTTCACACATTAAATTAGCCCAAAAATGAATTGGCTCTCTTTCTTATTTTTCCTCTAAAATCTTGCTTGGGAACATGTTTCTTCTCTTTGTGCCAGCTCCTGCATCTATGTTCATGTCGTCTGAATTTTATAAATTTTTGTAGTTTCTCTTACACAACTCATGCTTTGCTCTCTATTTAATTTGTTGCGGGTCTTTCATAAATTAAATAGCAGCTCCATGTATTTTTAAAGTTAAAAGGGTAAGCATACTTAAAATTAAAGGATAATTTTGGAGTTCCTACAGCCAGACACACTAATTTTAATTTCCTTCATAGTTCCAAGTACACCAAAGAAGAAGTATCTATCTGCCAATTTATTAGAGAGTTATATATTTGATGGAAGGTATAGAAGAACATTATGATCACTCATAGCATCATCATATAGGTTTGTTACTAATATATCAAGGTAATAAGGAATCTCAATCATCCTTATTTTATTAGACTTATAAGTTTTTTCTATTCGCTTGGTAATGAGTTTTTATGTCCCTCCTAAGAGATACCCCCCATGTGCCTGGAATTCTTTCAAATTCCAGGCACATGAAAACTGTTCCAGATTCATTCTGGAATTTCTGTTAACATTTTATTTATTTTAGAATATATTATAAATAAAAAAATTACTATAGTATTTTGTATATCAAAGTAAAATTATAAATTTTACTTTAATTTCTCTCTGTAATAAATAACCCAAAAGTCATTTTACAATGAGAAAAAGTTTATATATTATAAGTTTTTAAATTAAATAATTATGTTCAAAACTGAATCTTCTCGGAGTCAGTAAAAATATCACTTATATTATATAAATACTAATTTAAATTTTCTAATTCCAGTTTTGTTAGTTATTATGCAAAATAAATAAATTCATGCATTTGTTTAAATATAATTATACCATTTAATAAGGAATTTTCATTTATCTTAAGAAGCTGGGTCAATGAACCTGAAAACTATAGGTCAAAAGTGGTTCCATTTATCCTTATTGATAAACAATGCAATTTTCATTATTTTTTGGGGTACATAAGAAGACTTACATATATTAATATTGGTACTATAAAGAAAATGCCTGACTACTGTCTCCGGAATCCTTTTGCCTGACTTCTCGTTCAGACTATAATCATTCTATAACTATACAGTAATGTGAATATAAAGCAAAATTATATTTGCATTAATCATACTTTTCAACATATGAAAAGATTTAGAATGAATTATCATTAAGTCTTCTTTATTATAAATAAATTATATTTACTTTATTATTAATAATTAAAATCTGATCAGTATATCGTCTGATTCTATACTAATGAAGTACAACCAGGCTTTATCCAATAGGCTCATGTATTAAAACTTCGAATCAGAATTTAAGTAGGCTTTCATTATTTATAAAAAAGTTTAAAACAATTTATATAACTTAAACTTATACTCTTTCTCCTAATGCTAAAACGAAACTAAAATATCAACTTTTCAAATAAAAATAGTGAAGATGAAGAATTTAAGCTTATTTTTAAAAAAAATAATATTATTATTTAAAAGTATTACATGGCATCTATCTATCTCCATCATAAGATGGAACCTTAAAGAATTTATTTTTTGTTAAAAAATAGTTTATATTTTAAGAATTTTACACCCTATCGTCAATATATCATGATATAACTTATAGGTTTCTAAAGGCATTTACATGGCAGTGCCTTTGACCAAAAGAATTTCCTATTATAATTCATGATTACCCGTCTATTTTAGCTACCACTATTTAGATTTAATATTAATTTAATGAATTATGTTTTCTCAATATCGAATGTATTCCTACTATATTAATCGTTGTATAATTATAATAATGTTACAAATTAATATGAATTTGAATATATATGGTAAAAGAAATTTATATTTTTGCTATTTAAATAAATATTTGAATAATATTCAAAACCCCAAAACCCCTTAGTGAGGTTTATAAGTGCTTTGATTTGTAGGGTATAGTTGGGGTCTTATTGGGGTTAGTAGAGAAAATGCAGGTTTTATGTGAATTTAATGAATATTTAATGAGTATTAGAGTACTTTATTCAAACAAATTTAATCTGCTTATCTTTGTTGTATCTCTTGAATCTTGCTCTCTATAATGGGTCAAGTATGTCATTTAAGGATTATCTAGGATATGAAGGAGCTCTCACGATTATCATCTCTACTATGCTTTTTATTTCTTCGCAGACATCTTCTTACTTTATATGTTTCTGAGCTAAACTTATTGATTATTTTTCATACTTTGTACCAAAGTAAGACATACATTCCATGTCACTTTCTAATATTATTGCTGCTACTGCCCAAACATCCCATCAAACAGAACCATTAGTCCACTTCTCTCTTATAGGGAAGTAACCTGGAGTACCAAGTACATGTGCTAAAGTGACAATCTCCTATCTTAAAGCTCTATTGAAATCGATAACCACTACTTCTAAAGGGCAGAGATTTAGCATAACGTTTTCAGGCTTCAAATCTCTATGAACATATCCAAGTTCATGCAATTCCTTAATACCCTGAATCATATCTGAGAGTATATCGTTTAAATCATCAGGGTATCTATTGTGATATAGGTAGTCTCTCAGAGTCATCTCAAATTTCTTTAGCGTTAATGCGATGAAACCATAACTTAAAATAACACCATTTAGCTTAAGCAAATTCTTGCAGTCTTTTCTTTAGGCCTCTCTAAGTACCATGTATTCATTAGCAAACTCGTTATAATACTGTTGGTTCTTAATAAGATAACTGAATGGATACACCTTGTATGCATACTCATCAACTACTATGAGCTTTGCTTTTGCAGGCACGTTTATATTCAAGTAGTTCTCAATAAAAGTGCTGAGATCAACTGCATTTAATGCAGGTATATTTAGCCTTCGCTTAGAAGCATGCTAAAATTGTATTACCTGCTGGCTGGTTCATCGATTCCTATCGCTTCTGTCTCTTGAGACTCTCTTACTGCTCTCTTTATGTCTCAAGAGTATTAGATTTTCTTTTAGTTGGTACTAGTTTTTTAGTCTCTTAATCTTCAATCAAGAACTCACTGAGGTGATGCTTTTGCATATGCCTTTTAACTTTAGCTGAGTGTGTATATGATTTCATGCATGTCGTACACTAATACCTACCATCTACCTTTTCATGCTTGAAATAGATCTTAGCTTTGCCAGAGTGTACCTCTTTATGGTGTCTCTTCAAGCTTTGTTCAGTTGAGAAATGATTCTAGCAGTCTTCACATTAATATGTTTTTATCTTTTCGATTGTTGCTGTTCTTTTAGCTCCTCAACATAATCAATTTAAGTTTAAATCCCTATCTCTGCGCTCTCCCTCTAGTTTAATACTTCTATGACAAAAACCTCTGCTTCAAATTCAAGAGCTCTTAGCTCTACCTCCCTCTCAACATAAATGATTTCAGGCTTTTTAGTGGAGCCAAAGTTGAGCATTGATTGACCAGTTCCTAAAAGCGCTGCCTACGATTTAAGTTGACCGCCATGTTTAAATTCAAATTTAAATTTCTATTATAAAGCTCTTAAAACCTCTATAGCTATATCTGGACTATGCAGGAGTTGCAACAGCATTAATGATGGTTTGATCTAAGCTCTAAGACTTCATATTTATACTCAGTTTATAAGTATAATTTTCGTGATTTTACTCTTAATAATTTTGATTCTGGTACCAACTCAGATAAAGTTCAGGTTGGTACTGGTACCAATTAAGTTTTAAACAATTGGAACTTTTCCATTAAAACCTCACTGGATTAAAACTAGGTACTAATTAAGTTTTGGTACTATTAAATTGGTACCAGTTAAATTTAAACGAATTTAGTATCGGTACTAATCAAATTTAAACAAATTTAGTACTAATTTAATGGAACTACATTGATAAAAATGGAGCTCCATCTCTGAAGTTTGTTACAGCTTCTGCCAGCTTTCTCCACGTATCCTTACCAGGTTGACCTCCTATAAGATGCCCATATTTAATACTAAGATTTTTAACAGTAGGATCCAGAACTCTATATATTAAAATTTGAAATTCAATAACAAGAGAAGGAACAGGATGGAATCTATAAATACTGCAATGAAGAGGGTTGAAGCTTAAGAAATGATCTCAAGATTTAGAAGCAAGGAAGATCTCTATCGATACCTCTCTTAGCATGGTAAGCATGTGACATATACTGAATCATATACTATAGTGGGTTTATTCCTTCCAACGATGGAAGGTACCAAAAATTTCATTCTTAAAAGCTATACTCTGCGATGAGAAGAAAGCCTTTAAAAACAATGAAATAAAGTTGATCGATATACCAAAATACCCAGAGATTTCAGTCACTAATCTCTACGAGGATGCGATGAATGATGAAGAGTTGGTAGTTTATCTTCCTACAAAGAAACAGCTCTCTAACAAGCTTCCAGAAAGGAGCTTCTTCTTTGGTGTTCTTGGCACTTTAAGAGAGAGTTATCTCAAAGAGATCATTGAAGAAGCTCACAAAAAACGCTACTCTATTTCTCATGAAGATTTAAAGAAGCAAGGCATACTAATAAGTGAGGCCTGGCTCGCTGAGCTTAAGAAGCATCCTTACCTCTCTAGTAAGCATTGATTTATAACTTTAAAGGGAAATCTGGGACTGGTATATTCCTAATGAAAGAGAATGCAAAGGTTCACAGAGAGAGAAAGTCATAGAAAATATATGAAGTTAGCAAGAGACTTTATAAAGATGTTAAAAGCCAGATGAAATGAATATAGATGCAGGTGCTGGCACTAAGAGAAGAAACATGGGCCCAGGCAAGCCATAAGAAGAGGAGAAGAAAGAGAAGCCAAATGCCTTTCTGGGTTAATTTAATATGTGAATATATTCATTCGTTTAAATCTAAAACTTATTTATAAACATTCATTCTTCCCTCTATAGCACAAATTGTTGTCTTATCTATGCTCACTCTCTTACAGCTGCTTTGAATTAAGTCAACTGTATCGATGGGCAAGTCATGCATAAGATGATACAGCAGCAGCTTCTTGTAGTGAGTCTTGATTTAACTCCAGTAGAATTCAATTCCATTAAATTATGGGCTATAAGCAACGTTGTATACAGGAGTTATGTTTAGCTCTTCATAAGCTTTCTTAGACTCTTTAGTCTTATGAACTGAGAAGTTATCAACAAACAGGATGATCTCTTGGTTACTATACTTCTCTCTGAGCTTATGTAGGAACTCTATATACTACTCTCGCTTAATAGAGCGAGGGTGAATAACATAACTCTCTAAGCCTGAATCTTCACTTATACCAGCTAATATTGCATGGGTGACTACCTTCACTTTTTAGTCATAAACTTCTATATTATCATACTTCTTATACCAAGACTTATTAAAAAAAGTGTTGAAGGTGAATACAGCTTCATCAGCGTGTATGAACTTGATGTTATTAATAATAGCCCTCTGCATTTAATCATATATATAGTTTAAATTATTACTATAAAATGGCACTGTAAAATCAATCACTCTCTTCACTCTGTTGACAGTCTTGAAAGTAATACCATTTTCTTCTATAAATATTGACTATAGTCTAAGGAGAGATATGCATGTCAGGAAACTTGCGATGAAACATCACAGCTCGCTAGTCTAATGGAAAGTGTGCCCAATACTTCAAAGTCTTTGAGTCGCAGAGGTAGTCAATATGGTGCTGTGAGAACTTGTATTTTCTTGCAGGATGCTTTCAAGTGCCTAAATTAAAATGCTAAACAGCTAACATGCAGTGATACCTAACAGTAGAGGCACTCTTGTGTAAGAGCTTTGCTATAGCTGCATAATTCAGTACTGGTTTGACTTAATCTATATTAATACTCGTACCATACCTAAGCTTAAGCAGTAAATCTAAATATTTTTTCTCATCATATATAGACCCTAAATTTTGCTAATTTCTATTTCTCATATTGCAAATTGGCCTAATTTCTCTACTAACCCCAATAAGACCCCAACAATACGCTACAAATCAAAGCACTTATAAACCTCACTAAGGGGTTTTGGGGTTTTGATTATGCATAACCATTTAAATGAATTTTTTATATAAAATAATTCGATTTTATTAAACAAGATTTTGGTTCCAATTATATACCTGAAATTCCAATTTTAGTTCTGGAATTCCAGATTTAATTTTTGAATTTCCAGGTTCGATTTTCAAGCGTCTGGAATTCGAAAAAATTCCAGACACATTGGGGGTATTTTTCCTAAGTTGTCAAGAACAATCCAACTATGGTAATTATGATAGATCAGGATGATAATTTACGTTGCTAAACCAAGTACAGATAGAGGTCCTCTTTACTTCGAAATTTTTCTATTAAATCTAGAGATTAAATTCTCTTCATTGCATCATTCATAGACCCCCATTTTGCTTCCTCTTTCTAGAAATGTTAATGAAATTTAAAATTATGGATATCCATTCTAAGTTTATTAAAATCTTACTACTAAATAGAGAGGAACTACTGGAGGTTAACCTTTAAAAGATATTCGGAGAAGCATTGAAAAACTTACTCCAAGTTTCACAGATTGATTTCCATTTTTATCAATCTATCTCCATTAAATTGCTTCGAATATAAATCTAATATATTCAAAATGGGGAAATTGTAAGAATAAAATTCATTTTCCAATTATACTAAAATAAACTGTCTAAAATTTGCAATGAGTTTTAATAGAATTTGATATAGTAAGTTTTCAAAAATGTCTGTATAAAATGGCTGTTACTATGCAGCAACTTTAACAAAAAGTTGGAAAGTTCGAATCCTGATTTTTAATATCTTATATTTTTAGTTTCAATATTATATTTCACTTATTTTAAAACATAAATAAAAGAAATTCAAAATCAGGATTCGAACTTTCCTACTTTTTTGTTAAAGTTGGTTCATAGTAACGGCCATTTTATACAGATATTTTTGAATACTTACTATATCAAATTCTATTTAAACTCCTTGCAAATTTTAGACAGTTTATTTTAGTATAATTCGAATATGAATTTTATTCTCACAATTTCCCCATTTTGAATATACTAGATTAATTATATTTTATTATTTTAGGAAATCCTCCAAATCAAGTTCGAACTTTATTAGGAGTTAAATTTTAAGATTAAAATTTAATTAGGAGCATATTAGATTTAAACGATTTTTAATAACTTTACCTCTAAATTAATTTTAAACTTTATTTGGGTAACCTCCTAGAGAAACAAAAATTTTTTTAGTAGTATTTTAATTTATCAAATGTAAAACTTACTCATAATATAAGTCAACTTATAGCCTATTAATGTTATTTATTTTACTTACCTCTCAGCAAAGAAATTACTAGAGTGTCTTATTCTTTACTATTATAGTTTATCAAGGTTGATTTTATTATTATTATAATAAAATATCAGCAAACTAAAATGAGCGCTAACCTTCTGAGAAGAGCGGCATTACTTGGGTAAAGTCAATCAGAATTATCATTCAAACAACCAATAAATAGAGAACAGAGACGCTTGTTCTTAGTGTGAGCTTACTTTTGACAACCTATACTAGAATAACTTTTATGATTTTAATATAAGTTAAGTAGGAGATCATCATAGAAGCTGTGCAATTTGAGGAGGAGGTTAATCAACCCGCCATAGACCATTCAATATTACCAGCTAAAGTTTAATATTAATGCAAAGAATGCAATAAAATTTTACTCTACAAGTCAACTTACTTGAGGCGCTTCAGAGATATTTAAAACAATATGGCTCGTTTATATCTAAAGCATGAAAATAAGGATGGGAAGTATATGTGTGAGTTCTGTGAGAAGCCATATTCTCATTCAAGAGATTTTAAAGTGCACTTAATTAAAAAGCACAATCAAAGTTTTGTATCTATTCATGAACCTACAGGATAAAGATTCCTATAAAAAAGAAGATCAAGAAATCCTATCGAGTCTCTAGAGAAGAGGAACATAAGTAAGTCAAAATTAAAAAAGTAGTCAAGAACTTTCCTCACTCTGAGATAAACAAAATCATGTTAAAAACTGAGGCGATAAATATTCCTATCTTAAAAGTTATTGACATAGAATATTGGCTTGAAAGCTACTTCACTATTGAGATAAAGTAGAAAAGAGAGTCTTCACTAATGACTAATATGCCTACAAACTATATTCCTTCAATTACTTCCTTGTTGATGACAAGTTCTAAATAGAATTTGCTAATTAGTGTTATACTCTTTATGAGGCAAACTTTGTAGAGAATAAGCATATTATTTAGCAAGATGCTATGCTAGTTGGAAAAGATCATGCTGCATTTACACTTCCTCTCCTCGAGATGACTTACAGAGAGTTTTTAACTGGCAATAGATGCCAAAGGTAATATGGCTAGATAGTACAACAGATAAATCAAACCCCAAAACCCCTGAAGTTGTTTGATTGAGTTTTTGATTGATAAAAGTAGACTATTAACGCATATTTTATTAGGGTTTTAATAGGGTTTATGTAGGGTTTTAATGGTAATGTAAATTAGTGTGTAATGAAGGTGTTTTATTTTTATTATTCACTCAAACAGTACTTTGGCATCACGAGGCAGCTTCCTAAACTTTATTTCTCCTATCCAACTTACAATTTAGTCTATTGTATGTTCAGCTCTGTGATTAGGCTTAATAATTATATCTCAGCCATATCTTTCATTCTACCTTTTATCTTATTCTAGTTTATATATTGCTGTATTCTCTGTTTTGAATCTTTCTCTCTTTTGCAGCTATAGTAATCATTTCTTGCCATATCGCATTCACAAATTAT